>CAXKVI010000103.1:47500-90000 GCA_964058755.1 Campiglossa producta | reverse complement strand
ATCTTTCTTTTGTTTTTCGTCTTTCTCACCAGTCACTCTGCGAGAGCATTAATCATTAAACACTTTCACTAACTGTTTCAAAATACGACCTTGCGACTATGCTCCACAGTATGTATATATGTTTACAGTTTTTGCTGTGTAAGTGCAGCTTTATTGCTAGCTCTCGTGCTTTTGGCTGTTAATTTGAAACCTTTTTGTATATTTCTTCTCCTTTTGTTCCAATGCAAGTAATACGCTTATTGCAGCTGATTGTTCCTTCGTTCGGTCATGAAAATAAGGTATGTTGCATATTTATACCATCAGGACTAAATTCGAATTTCAGCGTATCGTGGTATCCTTTTATTAGGATGCTTCCAGCCAACTTCAGTGTATTAAGCTTGTTGCTTTACCTAGCCAAACACTGTACTTATGTGCCTGCTAATGAATAAAAAACATTGCATTTTTTTTAGCCAATTCTTACTGCTTCAAAACTTCCTCTGCAATTTTCCAATCGCCCGAGGTGCATTCTGCTACATATTACTTGGACGTGTTGGACATTGCAATGCCAATGTTCTCACTCCAATTTTCGTATATGCATTCAAAGAAAGTAGTGCTTGGTTACTCTTACATACGTAAGTAAGCTTAGTCGATCGATCGTCGCATTCACTGCCAGACGGTCCAGTTGCCTGGAAACCTGACAGTCATTTTTTAATGTCAACCATCAGAATGCAGCTCAAGCAGCTGAGCTGCAACTTTTTCTATATCTCCGCTCTGCCACTATACCTAGATTTACCACAAATGCACCACATGTGTACATACCTACATGTAAAATATATATGTGCACATATATAGTGCATATATTTGTTTATGTGTGCGTGAGAAAATTCCAGTCATGTGTCCAAAACAAATCCCTGCATTATTCATGAAATGATAAGATGACTTTGTGGTGCTGCACGTACAACGTTAAGCGCTTGCATTGCGCACACATTCATACGAACAATTTTGTGGGTAACCATGTAAGTATGCACGAATGCAGTAGAGATACTAAGAGCTGTGGTGTTAAAAAGAAACTAGTTTCATCTTTGGTAACAGAGTTACCATTTTTAAGGATATTTTACATATAAAATTCTATTTGGCCACCGAACCAAAAAAAAAAAATTTAGGCATACCCGATTAAGGTTTTACAGTCAAGATTTAGTATAATTCGGTACTCTAGTATAATTTCACTCCTGCAGACATCGTCACCAATTCATAACTAGTGATATTGTTTATAGGGTTATAGTAAGATACTTTGGAATTACCACACACTTTCTTTCACTATCGTAATTCCTCTTTCGATCACAATTTAACCCTTTGCATGTTTTTTGTGATTCACTTTAACTTGTACTCTTCTTATTTATTATGTAATTTTTCAAACAGTTTTAGTTTTGTGGTTTAAACGAATTTTTATTTTAACGGACGCTTTCTTTTTTTTGGTATTGTTTTTATTTTATTTTATTTTATTTTATTTTATTTTATTTTATTTTATTTTATTTTATTTTATTTTATTTTATTTTATTTTATTTTATTTTATTTTATTTTATTTTATTTTATTTTATTTTATTTTATTTTATTTTATTTTATTTTATTTTATTTTATTTTATTTTATTTTATTTTATTTTATTTTATTTTATTTTATTTTATTTTATTTTATTTTATTTTATTTTATTTTATTTTATTTTATTTTATTTTATTTTATTTTATTTTATTTTATTTTATTTTATTTTATTTTATTTTATTTTATTTTATTTTATTTTATTTTATTTTATTTTATTTTATTTTATTTTATTTTATTTTATTTTATTTTATTTTATTTTATTTTATTTTATTTTATTTTATTTTATTTTATTTTATTTTATTTTATTTTATTTTATTTTTTTTAATTTAATTTTATTTTATTTTATTTTATTTTATTTTATTTTATTTTATTTTATTTTATTTTATTTTATTTTATTTTATTTTATTTTATTTTATTTTATTTTATTTTATTTTATTTTATTTTATTTTATTTTATTTTATTTTATTTTATTTTATTTTATTTTATTTTATTTTATTTTATTTTATTTTATTTTATTTTATTTTATTTTATTTTATTTTATTTTATTTTATTTTATTTTATTTTATTTTATTTTATTTTATTTTATTTTATTTTATTTTATTTTATTTTATTTTATTTTATTTTATTTTATTTTGCTGTTTTGTTTTTTTTTTTTATTTAATTTTGCTTTTTTATTCTTTATTTTTTACATTTTATCATATTTAGCTATTTTATTTGAATAATATTTAGCTATTTTATATGTTTCATTGAATTTTATTTTTATTGTATTGGCTTTTTTTTATAATGTGTTTGAATTAAATTTTTTTCACTTTGCCCTTTTCATTTTATTTTATATTATTGTCTTTTATTCAATTTTTATTTATTTTATTTTTCTATTTTTTTTTTTATAAATTTTTTGTTTTATTTTAATAAATTTTTACGTAATTTCGATTTAATCTGAGCATAGTCTAACTAAGGGTTGCATTTGGAAATAAAGTCATTGACTTTTCAACATATAAAACGTTTGTTATTTAACTTGCCTTCCACGAAAGTATCAGAGTCCTATTATGCGAGACATTAAAATGCAAAGAAAGCACCTTAAAAAGACATTAAACTTTATTATTAAGTATTATTCTAATTGGCGTGATTATACGAATTGTCTGCCAGCACATTGAATTGTTTAATTTTAATTGCTGCAAGTATTTGGCAATTTTTGCTAGGTGAACGCGACAGACGTTCAACACCCTCAGCCACCCAAACTACACGTTGTTAGTATTTTGAATATTTTTCTTTTGCGGAGAATTGTAATTACAACTTTATATATGTATATATGCCACTTAGCTTCCCCTTTGATGTCATACCGTATAATACTCCGCATTTGAACCACACCAAGAACATTAGCCGTTATTGTGGCATACAGAAAAGTAGACTAAAATGTATTGATCATATGGCGCTCTTCGGATTCATAATATGCATACTGTAGAACTTACAAAAATATGCTGCACCCTGCGCATCCAACCAGCCACGAATAAGGTTACTAAGTGCTCATAACATCAAATATATATATGTACATAGTGGTGGATGTGTTTATGTATATCTGTAGGTATAACTATCGAAAATTGGAAAATTTTTATCTTTTCATTAAGTTAATTGCAAATTGGATGAAACTGCAATTTTACACTTCATTTCATGCATTTCATGGTTGACTGGCAATTTAATTTGTTATTAAGAAAATTCGAGTCAAAATGTTGAAGGCGTGTAACAGATTTGATACAACTTAAATAACATTTTTGAATTTTATAGAGCATTACATTTGTAACATTGTACAAAATGAAATATCATGACATTCGACGTAGCTTCCTGGAAATCAATTAAAACGAGCTGAAATAGATAGATAAGTGAAACCATTTATATTTGAGAAGCGAAGGAGGTACACTTTAACGCCATCATCTCATAGTTAACACGTAATGCATTTAAAGTGGTTTATTTTATTTTATTTTATTTTCTTTCTTTTTGTTTTGTTCTATTTTATTTTATTTTATTTTATTTTATTTTATTTTATTTTATTTTATTTTATTTTATTTTATTTTATTTTATTTTATTTTATTTTATTTTATTTTATTTTATTTTATTTTATTTTATTTTATTTTATTTTATTTTATTTTATTTTATTTTATTTTATTTTATTTTATTTTATTTTATTTTATTTTATTTTATTTTATTTTATTTTATTTTATTTTATTTTATTTTATTTTATTTTATTTTATTTTATTTTATTTTATTTTATTTTATTTTATTTTATTTTATTTTATTTTATTTTATTTTATTTTATTTTATTTTATTTTATTTTATTTTATTTTATTTTATTTTATTTTATTTTATTTTATTTTATTTTATTTTATTTTATTTTATTTTATTTCATTTTATTTTATTTTATTTTATTTTATTTTATTTTATTTTATTTTATTTTATTTTATTTTATTTTATTTTATTTTATTTTAATTTATTTTATTTTATTTTATTTTATTTTATTTTATTTTATTTTATTTTATTTTATTTTATTTTATTTTATTTTATTTTATTTTATTTTATTTTATTTTATTTTATTTTATTTTATTTTATTTTGTGTAACTTGGCAAGCCACTTCGAAGCATTGCATAAATGTTACGTATACGCCATGGTACGCCAAGCCAAAAACATCCAAGTCAACGCAATCGAATCATTAATTGAGCTTTCAAAACTTACAAGAGATTCATTAAAAACGCTCTAAATACAATTTAGATAATAATCTAGTAAAATAGACTTACACATCTACATAAGTGTGTCACACAATTAAATTAAAATCTCCGCTGGAGTAGAACGAAAACTAAATTTGAACGCCACAAAATGATTTGTATAGCCAAACAAGCCAAAGTTGCAGTTTAATTTAGAAAGAGCAGACTTAAGAGAATGCAACGTTTTGCTTTTGCAAGTTCATTGCAGATAATTTTCAGTAAAATTTTTAGTGTCTAAACTGAAGCGACTTTCTTAATAACTGTGTGTGTGTATGCATAAAACCTTGCCGATATACGCCACAGACGACGCAATGCAATTTCATGCATATTCGTTTGTTTCCTCAGTGAAGATTCGATTTTGACTTTGGCTATTGTTGCTATGTACTTCATCACTCGGCTGCGCCTTGTGCTCCAACAATCCTCAATGAATTGCTTCATTCATAGTGTAATTTATTTCGTTGCCAGCAACAGCAGCTCAAACATTTTTCATTTGAATCTCATCTCTGTTGTAACATTGCAATATGTGCAGTTCGTCGCGCATCAATAAGTACTCATGGCAGCAAATGGATACAAACATGGGACAGAATATGAAGCTATGGACTTGTGTATGTTCGCAGCTATGTACTAGGGTGGGTTGATTTTTTTTGTTTTTAATTTATAAGAATTTTTACTTAACATATTTGGGTGGCCCTCTCGTGTTTTAAATAAATAATTGATCAAATGAGAGAATTTTATGAAGGAACATTTATTGAAAAAATACATAATGGAATTTTATAGATAAAAAATTTGTATAAAAATCAAATCAATTAATAGAAAAGATTATTAAAAACTGTCTTTTGACAGTTTTTATTCAATTTCCAAGATTTTGGGGGCAAAAACTTTTTAACACACACCCTAATGTTCCCTAAAAGCGTATATGTATGTCCAGTGCCACTTACAATTTAATGCAAAGATATCGTTTTTATTTGAGGCTAAATACATCCCCTCGAAATTGACCCTAAGGTAAATTTTAGTAATTTATACGTTCAAAGCGGACCCCCATTTTTATGACTTAGAGGACCTATGCGAATACCAATATGAGCACGAATACCAGTACGATAACCGAAACCAATACTAGTATGATTACGTAGACAAATATGAAACGAGTACGATACAAACTCAAATACGAATACGAATACGAATACGAATACGAATACGAATACGAATACGAATACGAATACGAATACGAATACGAATACGAATACGAATACGAATACGAATACGAATACGAATACGAATACGAATACGAATACGAATACGAATACGAATACGAATACGAATACGAATACGAATACGAATACGAATACGAATACGAATACGAATACGAATACGAATACGAATACGAATACGAATACGAATACGAATACGAATACGAATACGAATACGAATACGAATACGAATACGAATACGAATACGAATACGAATACGAATACGAATACGAATACGAATACGAATACGAATACGAATACGAATACGAATACGAATACGAATACGAATACGAATACGAATACGAATACGAATACGAATACGAATACGAATACGAATACGAATACGAATACGAATACGAATACGAATACGAATACGAATACGAATACGAATACGAATACGAATACGAATACGAAACGAATACGAATACGAATACGAATACGAGTACGAATACGAATACGAGTTCGAATACGAGTACGAATACGAATACGAATACAAACTGAAATATGAATACGAATACCAACAAGAATGCGAATACGAATACGAATACGATTACCAATACGAGTACGAGTACCACTACGATTACGAAAACGTTTAAAAATAAGAATAATAATAGGAATAAGAGTACGAATTCGAATACGAGTACTAATACGAATGCGAGAGTACATGAATACGAGTATAAAGTCAAATACGCATACGAGTGGAAGTAAGAATGTGAATACAAGTACGAGTATGAATACTATTACAAACTCAAAAAAGAATACGAAGTACGAGTACGAATACAAATACGACTACGAGTACGAAAACAAACACCTTAATAAATGCGAATAAGAGTACGAGTTCGAATTCGAATACGAATGCGAATACGAATACGAATATGAATACAAATATGATTACAAATAACATACGAATACGACTACAGTATCCAGTTGCATTTAGTTTCATTTACTCAAGTAACCCATTCAATGTTACTACACATTTTACCGCCATACAGGTTTGCACATCTGTACATACTTGCATGTGCTTCATACATATTTGATGCGATTTGCCGTTTAAGTTGTATTGCCAGTTCATGTTGCACGCACTATAGCACTTATATGTGTGCAATATCATGCAATTATACTGTGCTAGTTGTTGCCGTTTTCATTGAGGTTATCCGCTTTTATTGCGTCAGCAGCGTATTGCATGTTTGTGTGAAAATAAAAATGTGGAAAATTACTTCCCGTATCAATTTCACACATTAAGGAAACCGTTCGATTTCATCACTTATTTTGCGCATACGTGGCTGCCTTCGGCGTATATTTGTATCTATGTAGGTACATATGTATTTATTATTTATGCGATTTTATATGATGTGGGAATTTTTATGCAATTTTTGCAAAGTAAAAAAATCCTTGTAAGATACTTCTTAAGTTTTATAGAATGCGCTGAGAAAGTGGAATCACATTAGCTTTAAAACTGTTCTTTAAAATCATGATGATAGAATATCTTTTTTTCAGCTTTGTTTTAACAACAAACTCTCCTTAATATTGGGAATGACCGTCAGTTACACAAGTATAAACATTGAGAAGCATGGAGGAACAAGTAACCGTTCACGTTTAAAAAAAAGAACATTAAATCACACGTAAACACGTCGCTGCCAGAGGTCAAAGAGATAAGCTGAAATTAGAGATAGAAAGTAAGTGGATACATTAAAATAAGAAAAAAAGTTGAAAATATATTCTAAAGTGGGGCATCGCAAACTGTGTATCAGAGGGTTAACTTGAGAGCTTGCATAGAAACCAGCTACATAACTACTAGTTAAGCATTCAATTTATATGCGAAAATGAAATGAGACAGGGTTTTTAGCACGTGTAGTGGTGAGAACAAAAAAAAATTAAGGTGACCAGTTTATATCTTTATAACATATTTTATTTCTTATAAATGTTGATCAATATGTTTATGTAACCTTATAAAATCTAAATTTCAGTAAAGAAAATTTTTACTAACTGAATTTCTAAATCTTTTAAAATTTTCGTTTTGCCAGAAACATGAATGTGTTGTACTCAACAAGGTACGCCATGGCGTATACGTAACAATTTTTACAAAAATTTGAAAATTCAGTTTGTAAACATTTTTGTTGCGCCAGAAACATGAATTCATAGAACATTCGTTTTTCTGGCAAAATTCCGGGGGTTCCTTGTACGTTGGAAACACAGGATTTTCGTGAATCGTGGAGAAACTAGCGGTTAATCACGTGAAAACTCAATAAATGGGGCAGAGGTATAAAATATACTTTGAAGACGTACAGGTGCTTAAGTCTGAATAGCTGTCACGGATTTAAAGACACAAAAATGCCCTACTACAAAGAAAATATATGTATAAGCAGCTTTATTGACCAAAAAAAATCGTTTAAGCAAAACCAAGACCAGATTTCAATATAGACAGATGAAAGTGTATCCTGATGCCGTGTTTCGAGAGGTTGGAAACGGTCTCTCTTTGGATATTAAATTAAAGTTATATTTTTGTAAATATATGTAAGCGCTTTGTTAAAGGATCTACCCTTCGCAGCACTAAGCTTTTTCCAAGCAGTCTATAAATTGGTCAAAATCCAATAAAAAAAACTTTTCCTCCCCTGTGCCGGGAGACAATCACTGAAAACTTCCTTAACACCGATTCCACTTTCTGCCAACAATGCCATATATCACCTTCCCACAGCAAAATTTCTCAGCAAAAACTCTTGTTGAAAATGAAATAAAAAAACTAAAGAAAAAATTTACAACTTTATTCATTTAGCAAGGATGAACAAGTGTCAACTCATTTTTTAAAACAACTATATATATGTATGTATGTTAATCCACATATTTACTCAAACTATATATATTTACCACTCAAATACTATACCTTGTCTAAAACAAACGCGCTCACCATGTGGTTAACACTTTACATATGACAGTTATAACTAAACTTTTGTGACTTACAATTTTATGTATAGTGCATAAAAAGAGAAAATATCAAGGACTGAAACCGAAATCGTAAGCGTAACCGATTAAAAACGATTCATTTTTCAAAACCGTAACCGAAACCGTAACCATTATTTTGATATGAAAAAAAAGAGACCGAAAAAGCCGGAACCGGTCCAAACGGTTTTGCATTTTTTTGAAAAAAAATTATGTTTTTGAAGATTTACATATTTCATTTATTTTCCATTCTCATATTTTTCGCGTGCTGGGTGCTATCAATTTAGCGCTGACTTTACTTACCCAAAATGATCCTATAATAATCCTAAAATTTTCACAAAAAGACCCTTAAATGTTCCCAGAATGATCAGAAATTGAACCCAAAACCACCCAAAAATGATCCCAAAATAATCACAAAATGACGTCAAAATGACTCTAAAATGATCCAAAAATTATTCTGAAATGACCGAAAAAACAGCCTTAAATGTACCCAAAACGATCCGAAAATGGCCCCACAACTATCCAAAAATGATCCTAAAATAATACAAAAATAATCCCAAAACGACCCCAAAAAGACCCTCAAATCTTCCCAAAATGACCCAAAAATTATCCCAAAATTATCCAAAACTTATCCCAACATGATCCCAAAATCACTCCAAAATGATCCGAAAATGACCCCAAAACTATCCAAAAATGGTCCCAAAATAATACTAAAATAATCCTAACAGAACCGCAAATGTTCCCAAAATGACCCAAAAATTATCCCAAAATGATCCAAAAATGACCCCAACATGATCCCAAATTAACTAAAAATTTAACCCAAAATGATCCGAAAATGACCCCAAATTGTCCCAAATTAACTAAAAATGTAACCCAAAATGATCTAAAAATAGCCCCAAAATTAGCCCAAAGTGACCCCTAAATGATCTCAAAATTATCCCAAAATAATCCAAATATGATCTCAAAAATATATAAGTACAATACGGTAAAATGGCAACCCTAGGTGGCAACCCTACTTGAAAATATTTTAGTTGGCATGTCGGCGAAAATACCTTTCATTTGATAACCATATTGGCATATTCAGCTCTATAATTTAAAATATTTGAGATAGATGGCAACCCTATACACCCCTCAAGTGGCAACCCTCAAGGGGATAATCTTAGAATCAATCATACTATCTATATGCCAAATTTCATTCAAATCGATCAAGCGGTTCCCGAAATAGTCCGGATATACAAATATATTGCCTTAAGGTGGCAGCCCCAGGTGGCAACCCTACTTTAAAATATTTAAGTTGGCATATCGTTGAAAATACCTTTCATTTGATACACATATTTGCTTATTTTGCTACAAAATTTAAAAAAAATTGAGATAGGTGGCAACCCTGTTAACCGCCCAAGGTGGCAACCCCCAAGTGGATAGTCTTAGAATCAATCATACTATCTATTTTCAAAATTTTATCCAAATTGGTCAAAAAAAATTCAGACCCAGAACCCTGGTAACCAGCAGCTGATAAAATCTGGGGAAATTACTGGGTAGCTCTTGCCAAATATGAGGATAAAAAAGTGGGCAATTTTGTTCAGAGACGTTCCATTTCTACCCATGGTAAAGGTGCTAATTAGTGTTGGAAGTTTTCGAATTATCGATTTATATCGAATTATGCTTTGGTATTTCCATGCATACTTTTGCCCACAGTCATTTTTGGTATTGCACAATTCTAATTTCTGATTTTGTTTTCCCCATGGCCAGCTCGGGTTGGCAGAGTACTTTAGTTTTTTAGTAGTAAAATGAATTGTTTTTGCGTTATTTGGAAACCGAAACCAGAACGGAACCGTAACCGAGTACGAAATAAATGTTGAAGAACGAAACCGTAACCGAAACCGAATCACGTTATAAAACCGAAACCGGAACGTTATTTTAATTGGTTTCATACCTTGGAAAATATATTGCACAAAATGCACACACACACACGCGTGTGTGCTTCTTTTGTACTCGTATGTGCACACTTCAATGATTACTTTTACCACTTTTTGTTTTGAAAGTGCAAAGTTGGTGGGTATTGGGTTGGTTGTTGCTTGATAGTTTGACTGTTTTCATATTTAATGAAATTATTATATACGTTCAGTCATACATGAATATGTATGTATGTGAGTTGTGTTCGTTCTTTTTAAGCGCAAGCAGTTCGTACACACAAACTTTTCTTAGTTGGGATCAAAACTTAAGTACGATGAGTGAAACCGGGCATATATGTTTTTGACAGTGTACAAGTTTGAATTACTTTGCAATGATTTTCCGTCATTCTGTGTAAATCTTTACATATTGTCGCTCGCTTGCCAGAAGCATGAATGTGCCAAAACTAAAATTTTGGGAAATCGCATTTGAAAGTTTATTGCCATCGCAAAATTTTGAAGTTTAGTTTTTGACATATGTAAACATATTTTTGTAAGTTATATTCTCATTATACTCTTTCCACTGATATAGGTTTTAGGTTAATATTTCTTCAATTCCTCGTTTAAAATTTCCAAAGTCAGAAACACGAATGTGTAGCAAAATTGTTACGTATATGCCATGGTGTCTGTGGCTCAGTGCAATACATCCATTTGTGTTTCTGCCATAATTTTCAGAGATTGAACTCCACATTCATGAAAATGGCACTGCGAATTTCCGGGGGTTCCTTGTACTTTGGAAATCAAGGATTTTCGTGAATCGTAGAGAAACGAGAGATTATTCACATGAGCCTTTTAACTCAAATCTGGAAAATTTACGCATTCATGCCTCTGGCAAACGAGGAAGATACAAAATTACCGCTCCACTTCCGAAACGCTCAAGAAACACTGGGCTAACTATGATTTGAGTACCTACGCTTCTTTGGGTCAAAACTGAAGAAGGTGGAATCGAAGCTGACCCATTTTCAACTTAAAAAAATCCATTTCGATCAAAATCCTCTCTTCTTAAATAAAACTCCTCTTTGGTCGCTTAAAAGTTGTCAAGAATAATTATAGAACAGCCAAAAGTATGTAATTTTTGAAGTTATAAATTATCTGTGTTTCCAAAGCAGGCTATTGAATGAGTTTAGAATGCCTTACCTCAGCTACGGTTTTTGTACAGTTTTATCATACTATGTAGCATACATATTTAGATACTTAAATTTTTTCAACCATTTTTCTCCAAATACCAAATTTCTCTACAACATTAATTAGCTCTTAAATTGATGACCTCTTCAAGTGTGCTCCTCCCTTTTCTTGTTTCTATGCATACCCATTTCAAACTTAACTTAAGCAAAACAATATAAACAGACAATATTTCAAAATAAGTACAAATTCATGGCGGGACAATTGATAAATATTTAGATCCAAGAGCTGAACAAAAAAAACAATCAAAGAAAATCAAAGAAGCTGCAATATGTTCGCATTCAGCGCGGCTAATTAAATTTGTAGTGAATCCTTTTTGAACAATCACAAAAAAAGCCGACAAAAACAAAAAAAATCCTCGCCCACTTACAATCGAAAAGTCATTATTAATGGTTTTCTATTTCATTCACCCTTGTTGAGCTACAAAATTTACAAATAAAACAGATATGCCATGCGGAATGTGACCGAAATCATTTTCTATTTATTGTTACTAAGTATTTTTGTGTGTCATTGTGTGTGTATGTTAGAGCGTCCCAAAAATGCATAGAAAAAATTAAGCTTCGAAATGTGATATACATGCCCTATATATCGGTTCGTTTTAGCCTTGTTATTTAGGCGAAGTGCTAAGTTTTATTGTTCTAGCATAACGGAAACCCGTGCCGATTGCTAGTAACTTATCCTAAGCTCGCCAAAGAGTCCATTAAAGCTTCGAAAATTACATAATTTTAATATTTTTCTCATATAAAGGACAGTGTATAAAATCTCCTCTTTTGAATTTTTATAAGGATAACAGGATTCTTTAAAAAGTTATTGAAAAAACGTATTCACGAGAAAATGAAATTGAAATTTCAAAAGTATTTTAGTATATTGCGTAACAATATATTTTCTACCAAAAATAATTGCGCATGTCTTGAAATTTTGCAGTAATAGTGCACATTTTATAGGTCATACACGGCGTATGAGTAACATTTAGTTATTCAAGTAAGAAAAGTTTAGATAAATTTTATCCATGTTTTGTTTAATATCTCCAAAACGGATTAAGATATCGAAATAAAAATTATACCATGATACCTATTCATATTGTAAAATCAATTTCCATCTCCTGTGCTTTATTAGATTACAACTTTTGACAATACATCGAGTTTTTGCAAAGTTGAAAAATAATAATTTTTAAGGACATTATTTCCATGCCCCCAAAAGATAATTAAAAATAAAGCTACACTTAGCCTATATTCCTATTATCTTATTACTTCCAATGAGCTAAACTTGTATATTTGTATATCCGGTACTATCTCGGGAACAGCTTCCCCGATTTCGTTGAAATTTGGCATATATATAGTATGATTGATTCTAAGACTATCCAGTTCGGCGTTGCCACATGGGGTGGTTTACAGGGTTGCCACCTATCTCAATTTTTGTTTAACATGATGCAAGATATGTCAATATGGGTATCAAATGAATGGAATTGTCGGCGACATACCAACTAAAATATTTTCAAGCAGGGTTACCGCCCAGGGTTACGATTTTACTGTATTGTATTTTGACACTTTGGGGTCATATAGGGTCATACCTGAATTATTTTAGGACCATCGTGGGATCAATTAAGAGTCACTTTCGGATAATTTTGGGGCTATTTTGAAATCGTTTTGGGTTTAATTGTGGACTATTTTCGGGCAATTTTGGGGTCATGTTCGGATAATTTTATAGTGATTTTGGGATCATTTTTGAACCACTTTGGGGTCATTTAGGGTCATTTTGGTGTCATTTCAGGAACATTTTGGGATAATTTTTGGTTTCATTTTTGGATCATTTTGGGAAAACTTAAGGGTCTTTTTGGGGTCGTATTGGGATTATTTTAGGATTATTTTAGGGTCATTTTGGGATTATTTTGGGATCACTTTGGAATAATTGGGAGTCATTTTGGATAATTTTTTATCGTTTTTGGTGCAATTTCGGTTCATTTTTGGAACATTTAAGGGTCTTTTTGGGATCATTTTAGGATTTGTTTAGGGTCATTTGGTACAATTTTGGGTAAGTAAAGTTAGCGCTAAATTGATAGCAGCGAGCAAGATCGGTCACCCAAGTACTTATCCCTTAAATTAGTAACCACACATCCACAGTTTGTTGAAATTTTTTCGTATGCGTTGCAGCGTTTAATTTTTTTAAAGTGAGTACCTGATACAGAAAAAATAGCGATTTAATAATTATGAATTATTGATGCATAATGGTCAAAATAAGCGCATGCATTTAATAAAACAATATTGATTTTTTGGTGCAGTCTAATGTGTGTATCTTTTTCTGTTTAGGTATTTATTTAACATTTTTTTCATCGAATTCATGGTTTGTTATTTTGACCGTTTTTTTCTGATTTGTTATTTTTAGCGTGACTGCAAATCGAGTGGCAATTAATCACAACGAAAAGAAGGGAAAGTGATGGCAAATTGGGTAAATAGACGCTACCAATAAAAATTGCAAAATAAGCCATACTACAATGACCATCTCATCTTCTGTCGACAATCTCCACGAGTTCAACGTTTACATCAGATCAGGCTTTGTGAAAGGCCTATGGAACTTCGCTGTCTTGTTTGTCTATTTGAGTAGCACTTCCTGTACCTAAATAGAATATCTCGACGGAAAGTATTTTCTTTGCTCCCCAAAAGACGAAGTCACTAATAGATAAGGTCCAAGGGACACATATTGAAGTTTGCCAAAAAAGAGCTAAAAATTGCTGGTAACGAATCTTTATATGATTTATAATAAGGGTGGTAAGAAGAGTGTTCTTAAAGTGGTGTGTCCAATGAAGGTCTCTGCTAGCAATATGAGCTCGGAAATTTGTTAGCAACAATTAAACAGGGTTGAACAGATTAATTTTTCAAAACCAAAGGCTAGTTTTTTTTTTTCTTTTTTCTTTGAAGAATTGTGTAAATATTATTTTTTATTTTATTTTATTTTATTTTATTTTATTTTATTTTATTTTATTTTATTTTATTTTATTTTATTTTATTTTATTTTATTTTATTTTATTTTATTTTATTTTATTTTATTTTATTTTATTTTATTTTATTTTATTTTATTTTATTTTATTTTATTTTATTTTATTTTATTTTATTTTATTTTATTTTATTTTATTTTATTTTATTTTATTTTATTTTATTTTATTTTATTTTATTTTATTTTATTTTATTTTATTTTATTTTATTTTATTTTATTTTATTTTATTTTATTTTATTTTATTTTATTTTATTTTATTTTATTTTATTTTATTTTATTTTATTTTATTTTATTTTATTTTATTTTATTTTATTTTATTTTATTTTATTTTATTTTATTTTATTTTATTTTATTTTATTTTATTTCATTTCATTTCATTTCATTTTATTTTATTTTATTTCATTTTATTTTATTTTATTTTATTTTATTTCATTTCATTTCATTTTATTTTATTTCATTTTATTTTATTTTATATATTTTTTTATATTTTTTTATTTTATATATTTTATTATATTCTTATTTTACATATTTTATTTTAACAATATCTAAATTATTTTATATTTATTTTTTAATGTTTTTATTTTATTTTTTTTTATCTATTTTTTTACTTTATTTTATTAATTTTTTATTTAGGTTCTTAACTTTATTTTATGTTATTTTAATTAATTTTTTTTATTTACTTACTTACTGACCAGAGTGAAACACCATTGTATGTTTTTCAGTTAGAAGTTTTATGTACACTTCATTCAAAGTTGAATGTGTTTTCACATTAACCCAACTGACCAAAGTCCTAACGAACTTGTCACTAACTTTGTGTACTTCAACTTTATTTTATTCGTCATACTATATAGTTCACATATGGATATTTTTTTCGGTTTTGTGTTTTTGTTTTATGTTCATCTTTTTTGGCTTGCTCACACACACACCGAGACATGCAACAAATTTTGCTGATTTTTAGCACGTCCCCGTCACCGTTTATTCAGTTACGTTTATGCTTTAGCGCATTCCATATCAACTACACATACATATGTATGTATTCATCGAAGGGTGTGTGCGGAACGCCTTTAACTAACACACAATGATAAGGGTTCGTTCATTTTTTATCTCCCCCCAGGGAAATAAAGTGAAAAGGTAATAAAACATGAAGAAATCTACTGTGAACTTGTCTTTTTTGTTTTGTTTTGAGTAACATGCATTTTATCTATAGTTCAAAGTTCGTTAGCTCATACCCAAATAAAGCCAGTCTTATAGCAGTGATGTACGGTGCGGCTTAATGCTGATTAACTGAGTTTTTTGTCTAATGCAAATGACGCACGGCAGTATTGTGTATTAAGAGATTGACGGCTGGTTTGTTGGAATGCTGTTTCGAAGAGCTGAGCCGGTACTGCATGCATGTGACCGCCACTTTACCGAATAGATGAAAGACCAGTATTCCAAGTCATATATTATCTCTAAACCTTAACCATCAGCTAAGAAAACTGACTGCTAATACTTTTCAAGTTAACTCTGAATCAGGCACATAATTTCGGATTAGGGTGTAGTGTGTTATCACTATAAAATTTCCTTTTTGTTGGCAATTCCACATAACTTTACAAATATCCAACACATTCATATCAACTGCTTGATTTACACTTCCACACTCTTTCAAATCCGTTCCCAATTTGGATATACGGTTTTTGTCCTGTTTTACATGTTTCGTCCAGAGTGTTGGTATATGTAGTTATTTCATCCAGTTAATGTTATTATTTCCAAATTTGTTTTTATTTCTCAACCGCATTTTTTTTAGTTGCCTTTCTGTGTGTGCCCAGACATAAAAAAAAAATTTGAGCGATAGTTGGAGATGGTAGGGATTTTACACTTTTTACACTGTTAAGTACAGCCAATGCATCTACATATGTACCATCATATATGTAACTGCAAACTTTCTCTCATTCGATTGGTACTTCCTCGGGTAAGGCGAACTCTTTCCTACTCCACTATCATAGTTCTGACGTTCATAAGTCAGTTAAAAAACTTAATGCTGGGTTATTTTTTCCTCAAATTTTTTTGGTAATCACATCTGCCTTTAAATTACAACAAGAACTAGATCACCTGGACTTGTTTGATTCTTAATTATATTGACCCGCTTCTGGGTTAGCTCGGTTAGGTTTAAAGAGGTGGGGGGACCCATTGTGATGCTTGTGCGACACCTATGGGAATATAACCGTGTAACTCTAGGCGAAATCTAATATCTTTAAACGAGTTAATCTTGTATATTTGTATATTTGTATGTTCGGACTATCTCGAGAACCGCTTGACCGATTGGGATGAAATTTGGCACAAAGATAGTATGATGGATTCTAAGACTACCCACTTTAGGGTTGCCACTTGGGGCGGTTTACAGGGTTGCCACCTATCCCTTTTTTTAATTATGGAGCAAGATATGCCAATATGGGTATCATATGAAAGGTATTTTCGGCGAGATGCCAACTAAAATATTTTCAAGTAGGGTTGCCACCTAAGACTATCAATTTGGGGGTTGCCACGTCATCATTTGGGATAATTTTTGGGTTATTTTGGGAACATCTGAGGGACTATTCAAGGATTATTTTGGGATCATTTTTGGATAATTTTGTGGTAATTGTCGAATCGTTTAGGGTACATTTAAGGGTGTTTTTGGGGTAATTTGTGAATTATTTTTGGACCAATTTCGGATCATTTTAGGGTCATTTTGGGATCATTTTTGGGTAGTTTTGGGTATCAAAGTAGGGGTATTGTCGCCGACATACCAGCTGAAATATTTTCAAGTAGAGTTGCCACCCAGGGTTACCATTTTACCGTATTGTAATTGTATTTTGTATTTTGGGATCATATTTGGATATTTTAGGATTATTTTGAGAACATCACTTTGGGATAATTTTGGGGCTTGCTTGAGATCATTTTGGGTTCAATTTCGGATTAATTTGGTAAAATTTTGGGTAATTTTCGGTTCATTTTGGAGCCATTTTTGGATAATTTTTGTATAATTTTGGGATAATTTTTGGGTTACTTTGGGAACATTTGAGGGTCTTTTTGGGGTGGTTTTGGGATTATTTTAGGATGTATTTGGGATCATTTTGGTGTATTTTTTGGATCGTTTAGTGTGCATTTAAGGGTATTTTTGGGGTAATTTGGGAATTATTTTTGGACCAATTTGGAATAATTTTAGGTTCATTTTCGGATCATTTTTGGGTCGTTTTGGGTTCAATTTAGGATCATTTTGGGAACATTTAAGGGTCTTTTTGGGATCATTTTAGGATTATTTTTGGATTATTTTAGGGTCATTTTGGGATCATTTTGGGTAAGTAAATTTAGCGCTAAATTGATAGCACCGAGCAAGCTCGGTCACCCAGGTACTGTTTATTTGTGTGTCTAAAATCTATCATATCGTCGCTCGCTTGCCAGAGACATGAATGTAATAATTTTCAAGATTTGAATTAATAATCTCTCGTTAGTCTACGATTCACGAAAATCCTGGTTTTGCAAAGTACAAGGAACACCCGAAAATTTGCAATGCCATTTTCATGAATGTGTAGTTCAATCTCTGAAAATTGTGCCAGAAAAACGAATTTTTCCTCCGGAACGAAAAAGTTTAAAAATTGAATTTCCAAATTTTTTAAATTTTTAGTTGAGCCAGAAACAAGAATGTGTGGCACTGAACCATAAACACCATGGCGTATACGTAATAATTTTACTAAACATTCGTGTTTTGTGGCTTAACGAAAATTTTAAAAATTATAGAAATTCAATTTTAAAACATTTTCGTTGCGCCAAAACATGAATGTGCTACACAAAATTTTAAAAAATTTACTTTGAAATTTTGCTCTTTCAATTACGATTTCCAAAAATTTTAATTTTGGCACATTCATGCTTCTGGCAGTAGTTCAACTTTGTCTAGACATCTCGAGCATGTAATACATTCCAGTAGAATACCGCACAATTTCTGTATCTGCTTGTCCTAAATATTGTAGCCCATTAGACAGCTAGGAGATAGCTATAACTTAAACAGAAAGGACGAAAAAACGACTAACTTTATTCTTTTGATTATTTCTGTAAACTGTTTTTGGTATATCCTTACCTTCTTCTACTTACCAACATCAAACCAAAGTTAATATAGCATACAAGTTGTAAAAACATAAAAAATTTTACCACCCAGAAGCAGCGACTTTATTACTTTTATACGCTTAATCACAACAAACGTAATTTCAGTTTATGAGTCACAAAAACACATTTCACATGGCAAAAATATATTTGACAATAAAATAAAAAAAGAGGCACAAAAATAATTACATTGCAGGATTTGCCAAAGCGATGCTTAGATATAACGAGTTATTTGGCAGAGCGGACCTTTATCCCTGCAGCACACCGAGCTCATATTACATACAATTACGTTCAGTACGCACTCTGCCTTTTGACCAATTTACCCAACAGATAACCAAACTTATATACAAACGCTATCTCATCCACCTTCTTTTCATGTTTATATTTGTTATACTACATTCAATTTATTTTTCCCACAGGCTAAATGTGGACATTTGTGGTTCTGTACATTTAATTTCTCTTTTACTTTTGTATCATTCGTTATCAAATATGTTATATCATTTGCTATATTATCAAGCTTATCTTTGTTATTGTTGTTGTTGCACATGTACTAAAGGTTTTTGCTGTAATTTCAGTTGTTATTTGTTAGCCTTTTGTGTTTTGTTGTCGATGATGTTTTGCTAGTAAAATGACATAAACCATTATATAAAAAATCCACACAAATGTGAAAACATGAAATAAAATTTGTACTCAAGTTTACTTGCAATCACAATTACAATTGAAATTAAATATAAAGAAGGCAGAAAAGGTATGTGAATTGCACTTATGGGAGTACAAACCCATTTGTGTACTTTTGACCTCTCACATACGCACATGAGTGTATTGCCTATCTAGAGTATGAACATACACGACTATATGGTGTAGTCTAACAAGCAGATTAATGTACTCAATATACATACGTTGAGTTGTGTTAAGATAAAAACAGTAAAGTTAGTTGATATCGTAGCTCTCCAAAAAGAAATATGATATAAAATAAAATAAAGTAAAATAATATAAAATAAAATTAAGTAAAATAAAATAAAATAAAATAAAATAAAATAAAATAAAATAAAATAAAATAAAATAAAATAAAATAAAATAAAATAAAATAAAATAAAATAAAATAAAATAAAATAAAATAAAATAAAATAAAATAAAATAAAATAAAATAAAATAAAATAAAATAAAATAAAATAAAATAAAATAAAATAAAATAAAATAAAATAAAATAAAACAAAATAAAATAAAATAAAATAAAATAAAATAAAATAAAATAAAATAAAATAAAATAAAATAAAATAAAATAAAATAAAATAAAATAAAATAAAATTAAATAAAATAAAGTAAAATAATATAAAATAAAATTAAGTAAAATAAAATAAAATAAAATAAAATAAAATAAAATAAAATAAAATAAAATAAAATAAAATAAAATAAAATAAAATAAAATAAAATAAAATAAAATAAAATAAAATAAAATAAAACAAAATAAAATAAAATAAAATAAAATAAAATAAAATAAAATAAAATAAAATAAAATAAAATAAAATAAAATAAAATAAAATAAAATAAAATAAAATAAAATAAAATAAAATAAAATAAAATAAAATAAAATAAAATAAAATAAAATAAAATAAAATAAAATAAAATAAAATAAAATAAAATAAAGTAAAGTAAAATAAAATAAAATAAAATAAAATAAAATAAAATAAAATAAAATAAAATAAATAAAATAAAATAAAATAAAACAAAATAAAATAAAATAAAATAATATAAAATAAAATAAAATAAAATAAAATAAAACAAAATAAAATAAAATAAAATAAAATAAAATAAAATAAAATAAAATAAAATAAAATAAAATAAAATAAAATAAAATAAAATAAAATAAAATAAAATAAAATAAAATAAAATAAAATAAATAATAAAATAAAATAAAATAAAATAAAATAAAATAAAATAAAATAAAATAAAATAAAATAAAATAAAATAAAATAAAATAAAATAAAATAAAATAAAATAAAATAAAATAAAATAAAATAAAATAAAATAAAATAAAATAAAATAAAATAAAATAAAATAAAATAAAATAAAATAAAATAAAATAAAATAAAATAAAATAAAATAAATAAAATAAAATAAAATAAAATAAAATAAAATAAAATAAAATAAAATAAAATAAAATAAAATAAAATAAAATAAAATAAAATAAAATAAAATAAAATAAAATAAAATAAAATAAAATAAAATAAAATAAAATAAAATAAAATAAAATAAAATAAAATAAAATAAATAAAATAAAATAAAATAAAATAAAATAAAATAAAATAAAATAAAATAAAATAAAATAAAATAAAATAAAATAAAATAAAATAAAATAAAACTAATAATATGTGAAATTAATTCATTTTTAAAAATTTACCTATTTTTTCTCGCTGAATATTAAGTTTACCCTAACCAATATAGATAAACAAGATAATTTTGCCAACATGCCTTCCCAAATAGATGCTTGTATAAGTGTTTATAAACACCGACAACGCCAACTGGCTAATGACTAGGTGTCAGTATAGGCTGCATTTTTCCTGGCGCACCTACACCGGAACATATCCATGCATGTAAGCACAATCCTTGCTAAATAAACACAGGCACGCAAGGCAGTGCAAGTATTGTATACTTAACATATGAACATACATACATACATGCACACTCAAATTACATCTTTGTTGTTGTAACATGTCAGCCACAAAACACGGTCCAACATATTTATCAATGCCTAGCGGAGCTAATGTTTGGTGGTGATGATGATGGTGATGGAATTGTACATTGGTGTAACACAAATGATAATCAGACGACGAGGCTAAACAGGAAAATATGACTTTTTGCTGGTGTTTAATTTGCTGTCAGAAAGCAGCGACCCACTCACTCACCTGTTTTTGGCTTCCCCACTCACCAACTCCAACCGCCAATAGCGTTAATAAAATCAAATAAACCACACTCTTTAAGTGGGAGCATGAATGTGGGTGTGTGTGCGTGCTGCGCTTAATGTACTACACAAGCATAAGCGCATGCCACAGTATCCAACAACAACATTATTCAAATAAATGCAAATCATGTTTGGACTTTATTAGCGAAAAAGCGTAGCCACTACGCTGCGATCGTATTTCACAAAAACGCCATAAATTTGTGTGTGCTCTTTTAAAAATTAGATCGTAAACAAATTTATAGTTCACATGCCTCTGACAACATTATAACATGCATTGAAACAGCGTTCAAGCTTTACGATGGAAATTTAAAAATTAATTTTAGTAACTTTCGGTTACATTTTCAAGTAGTTAGTGTTGCGTGACTTTGCTGTCAATATATTTGTAATTTGACCTGCAATGCAAAATTTTCAGCTGTTCAACAATATGATGCCAAAGTGAAGTAGGTAGTTATATTAGAAACACACCCCATACTCTCATCAACATATTCGTATACAAATACCAACGGTATTAAAAATATTCGTTGTGTTGAACAGAAAAAAATTTATTTTTTACTAGCTGACCCCGCAGGCGTTGCCCTGCGTAAAATTGTGTCTTTGAAATCAAAATTTCTATAACCGATAGTTTGTTAATCCGCGGACATTTTTTACCAAAAAATATATATTTTTAAAAGTTTCAGAATAATTTTTACCATCGGTCTTTTTCTAGTTGAAAATCCATTTTTTCCCCTTTTTTTGGGGGGTTTTTCTTTTCAAAATAGAAAAAAAAATTCAACTTCTTACTGTTCCTTTAAAAAAAAAAAAGAATTGAATAAAAATAAAAAAAATTTCAACTATTTTTTCAAGTAAATTTTTTTTTTTGTGAAATTTTAAAATAAGCGTTTGAAAATAATGTTCTCATTAAAATTGAATAACTAACTGTCAAAAGCTGTCATAAGTTAATGCACACACCGCCATCTTCTGGCAATACAGGAACCAGCATTTTAAGTTACAGTGCGTTCGCAATGCAATTAGAGCCACTTTTATGTAAATCAGCTCTTAATTTGTAAAAACTTCTTTCGTAGTGGAATGGCATTGTATTGATAAATTTTTATTCTATATCTATATTATGAATTTAAATTGAATTAAATTAAATTTGGTCCATTGAGCGAGAATACTTAAAAATTGTGAATAGGTTCATTGCTGGATAACCCATCACAACGTAACGCAAACATAAACGTCATTGATCATCAAGAACGCTTTATATAAAATAACAAAAAATCGCACCATACAAAATGTATGGGAAATTTTTTTTTTTTTTTTTTTTTTGAAATTTTTCGGGAATTTTTTTGGATATTCTTCGATTCTGGCCAGAGAACAATCTGAATTGGTGTCCATCATCCAAATCGGTGCAGGCGTTCTGGAGCTATAAGTGTTTGTACTAAACCCACTTTCTTTTATACATATATATGATTATTTTTTGGTTACTCTTCTTTATTTTTTCTGTTAATTGATCATATCTAAACAGCTATAAACTCAAAAATTCAAAATGTTCAAAAAACTCGAAAAACTGCCTCTCCTATATAAACCAACAGTATTTTAAATTTTTAACAGCCCTTTTCTCGGTGAGTAGGTTAGCTATTAGTTAATCGAGTATACAGATCGGTGGGTAGTGAATAGGAGAGCGCGGTAGTATGCATAGTTCAAAATTTAAGATTTTTGAATTAGCTCCCTTTAGAGCTAGGTGTACCTACGATATGTAGAATATCAACTCTAATTAATAGATTAAAGATTATAGATTAGACATTTTATTTTAATTTTTTTTTATTTTATTTTATTTTTTTTTTTCATTTTGTTTTATTTTATTTTTTTTTTATTTTATTTTATTTTATTTTATTTTATTTTATTTTATTTTATTTTATTTTATTTTATTTTATTTTATTTTATTTTATTTTATTTTATTTATTTTATTTTATTTTATTTTATTTTATTTTATTTTATTTTATTTTATTTTATTTTATTTTATTTTATTTTATTTTATTTTATTTTATTTTATTTTATTTTATTTTATTTTATTTTATTTTATTTTATTTTATTTTATTTTATTTTATTTTATTTTATTTTATTTTATTTTATTTATTTTATTTTATTTTATTTTATTTTATTTTATTTTATTTTATTTTATTTTATTTTATTTTATTTTATTTTATTTTATTTTATTTTATTTTATTTTATTTTATTTTATTTTATTTTATTTTATTTTATTTTATTTTATTTTATTTTATTTTAATTTATTTTATTTTATTTTATTTTATTTTATTTTATTTTATTTTATTTTATTTTATTTTATTTTATTTTATTTTATTTTATTTTATTTTATTTTATTTTATTTTATTTTATTTTATTTTATTTTATTTTTTTTAGTAGTGAAGGATTTTGTAAACAATTTTGAGCAATTGCCAATTTATCTATATATAAGCTCTGATGGTGATACATGGTATATCTTGCGCAATAAAACAACTTTTGACGCATTGCTTGAAAATGTATAGAGAACACATTTGCAGACAATAAATCTCCAAGCAGCAAGCTTAAGAAATTCTATTAATAAATAATAAGACAGCTGATGTCAAAAAGACTACATGTATGAATGTATGTTTAAGCACATTTGTGCATACCAAAGTACTTTCATTGTATCTTATTTCACTCAGTTAACTGTACATAAACTTTAAGCAACGTTACTCATACGCCGCGTTGGCGCTTATGCGCACGATCCGCCTTGATGGCCCAAACGTGCTGTCAATGAGCATTTTATGTAGTCTCTTCACATACTTTTACAACATACTTTCATATGCATGTGTGCATAAGTATGCACTTCTTGAAATGAAAACAGATATTACCAATAAACCACGCACTTAACGATCTGGACATGCATTTACAATTGGCTTCATGCTCTACAACTCCACTTCACGCACTCTATACGTTTCGATATTTGTTCGTTCACACTCGCCCACGTATTTGTTCATTGGACTGTATCACAAAATCTATTTGGGGAAAATTAGTTAAGTAAAATAAAGTAAAGTAAAATAAAGCAAAATAAGTAAAATAAAGTAGAATAAATGAAAATAAAATAAAATTAAATTAAATTAAGTAAAAAAAAAAATATTTTATTAATAGTTTGGAAAAGTATTTCCCAGTTCGGATGGCGCTGTTCATATCACTCAACTTCATTTTATGATACCGTCAAATGTACTTCCCTATTTGTAGAAGCAGTCCTTCGCCTACGCACACCCACTCGACGATTATAAAACTGTGTGGAATTGTAAGTACCTAAGCGTATAATACGCAACCGAAGTGAAGCAAAGCTTGGTTGACATTAAGTGGTGGTCCTTAACATTTTGTAACAGCTGCGCTTTCGTAATAAGTACACAATAAAATGCCAAAGCTGAATTTTCCGAATATAATGTACTTGCGCTGACTGACCATTGACTGGCAAGTGACCGTCATCATATTATTTGTTGCTTTTATTACTTATTATTCTTGCATAATGTCATTTGTGACTGAGTCTTGTTAACCACCAGCTGAACAAGCGTTGAGAAGAAGCTGCTCAGCAACACTTAGCATACACTCCTACATCACTCTCAACTCGAATAATTTATTGCTATTTTTATCGATAAATAGTTGGTTGCTCACACATTGCTTGCACACATATACCTACATTCATATAACTGGTATGCACAATAAGGTGAAGGCACTGAGTGAACTGTGTGATAAGTTGATAATCGTACAAACGATTGCCAATCCGAACATGTGCTGTGTGGGTGAGCGCATGAATTGACCAATTTATTCCGTCTGATTGCGCACACCCACATTTGTCTTGCCGGATTTCTCTGGAATTTGATGATTTGCTTTTGCTTCGTTTGGCAATAATTTTCAGCAGCTGCATTAAAGTCGTAAATTGTTGAATAGTTATTTCGAAATGTGTCAGCTGTGGCTGGTAGAATGGTTCGATTAAAAGGTGTTGCGGTTTATTATTTGCCAGTGAATTTGGTTCATTGAGGATATTGTCCGTTATGGTTTTTTGGGCATTTGTTTGGTATGCTTAGTTGCGGTGGGTAGCCACAAAACAACTTAGTCGCTTCATTAAACTGTTTTGAATACGAGTTCTTCTTCTAGTTCTACTAAAACAAAATTTTAGATATTCGAGTAAATATCTTATGTTTCCTCTTTAAGAGCTTGAAAAAAAAAGAAAATACGACGATTTGCCTCAATATTTATAATTTTATACTAATTGCAAATAACGAAAGTCAACTGTTACAGCAAAATAATTACAATTTCGACCAAGCTGCATTTTTCGTAAAGCAATTATGCAAAAGCAAAACAGAGGAGTTAGATGCATTCGAAGTGGATAAAAGCCATTATTTCCGAGTCGTTGTCACTGACACGCTGACAAAGAAATAATGGAATTTTGTAGACATGTGTCCAAAGTGCATACAAAAATATCTACCATAGACGGCTACATAGTTTTGTGGTCATATTTTTTATGACAAGGCGGCAGACCGCCATTAGACACAACGGCGACGCAATACTAAAGCAAAACTAGCGAAATTTCTAAGCTTACATTTGTATGTTTTATTTCATATGAGTGCATACAAATTTGCATAGAAGAGTGTCAGCTGCCTTTTCACTTTCCCATTATGACATAAAAGTTATTTCCCTTGCAGCACGTGCTCAACCTCAGTTGATGTTATAGTCATCATTCACACACACCCAAAGGTTATTTACTCTCCCTACCGCAAAATTACAAAAAAAAGTGCTTAAGCTTAAAGTGAAATTTTCTGCGAAAATTCAAAAATTCGAAGAAGTAAACCCGAAAGCAAATTCACAATTTACTTGTGCTAGGAAACAGATTTTGTTTTTATTGTTTAACTGTCATACGTGAGAGGTACCAATGAAGAGCATGCTGTAGATGACATCATCAACTACGACCAGTATCTTTGAGTATGTTCCTTTTTGTTGCCGGACGTTTTATGCTTCCTAAAAGTAGACACCATACAAGAAAAACGCAAAATATTCCAAGTTAGTTACCAGCTAATATGAAAGTAGTCCCAATAAAACTACTTCTGTGATAAAATAAATAATAATAATAATAAAATTAAAAAAAAAAATAAATAAAAAATAAAAATTAATAAAATAGAATAAAATAGAATAAAATTAAATAAAATTAAATAAAGAAAAAATAAAAAAATAGAATAAAAATAAAATAAAATAAAATAAAATAAAATAAAATAAAATAAAATAAAATAAAATAAAATAAAATAAAATAAAATAAAATAAAATAAAATAAAATAAAATAAAATAAAATAAAATAAAATAAAATAAAATAAAATAAAATAAAATAAAATAAAATAAAATAAAATAAAATAAAATAAAATAAAATAAAATAAAATAAAATAAAATAAAATAAAATAAAATAAAATAAAATAAAATAAAATAAAATAAAATAAAATAAAATAAAATAAAATAAAATAAAATAAAATAAAATAAAATAAAATAAAATAAAATAAAAAAAAGAAAATAAAATAAAAATAAAATGAGATAAAATAAAATAAAAAATGATAATAGTTAAAAAGTTTAGATAAAGCAAAAGAAAAAAAACCAAGTAAAATATTTAAAATATCAAAATAAAACAAAACAAAAAAATTAAGAAGATAAAAGACAAAAAAACATTAAATAAAAAATAAAACAATAAGAGATAAAACAAAATAAAATTAAAAAATAAATAAATAAGTTCAAATAAAACAAAACAAACCAAAAAAATAATAAATTAAAATTTGTTTTTTTGAGAAAAATTTACCCACGCGCTGCAGGAACCAGACAAGCCGGCATATGTTTCGATGATACTGGAATTACATCTCTTCTTTACCTTCAAGCTGGGCAGTGGCCTAAGATGTTAGACCTTCTAGCATACAAGTCACTACAGTCTTGTGAGTTCGACTCTCACAATGCCGGGAAGAAAAGTCCATGAAGAGATGTAATTCCAGTATCATCGAAACATATGTCGGCTTGTCTGGTTCCTGCAGCGCGTGGGTAAATTTTTCTAAAAAAAAAAACACATTTTCATACAATCCCGAAAATTGCTTCACAACACAATACCGTCGGTATTTACAGCAAAAAGTCAAAAGCAACAAAGAGTAATAAATTAAAAAAAATAATAATAATTAAAAAATTAAATAAAACAAAAGAAAAAAAATAAACAAAACAAAATAAAATAAAAAAAAAAAAATCAAAAAGGTCAAATAAAACTAAACAAACCCAAAAAAATTTAAATAAAATAAAATAAATTAAAACAAATTAAAGTAACATAAAATAAAAAACATAGAACAAAAAAAGAAAAAAATAAAACAAAACAAAAAACACATAGAAGAATATAAATACATAAAATGAAAAAATAAAATAAAAAATCTGAAATTTTTGCATTGTATTAAAGTAAAATAAAAATACTGGAAAAAAAATAAAGTAAAATAAAAAAAATAATAATAATACAATACAGTTGGTTTGGGATTCATACTAGAGTGAGATAACTTACCACTACTTGGTTTAACTGCAGGGATATAGACAACTCACAGATATGTATGGATACCTCTTTTTTCATATTCTGCTATTCAGCGCTTTTTATCAGCATCCAGCAAATGTCATTGTGAAATGTCTGTTATTGCTTTTGTTTTTGATGTCGGTTGACCGTCACTTATGACTGCTAGAGTGGCAGCATTAGTTAACTGAGTTCATTAGCAAAGTTTAGGGTCATTAGGGTGATGCTCTTAATGCAGCAGCCAACGAACCTCTCTCATCGTTCCATATGAAAGTTGTTCATATAATTATGCAACCATGAATGTCTGCGTGTGGTAAGCGGTTTGTCAACCGGACTACGTGTTTGAGTTGGTCATTAACTTTTGCCCTTGTCTGAGCATTTTGAATTATTTGTAATTTATTTTGTTCCATATCTGTAAATTAGAGTAATTTCGTTTTCTTTTATAGCGCATAGCTTGAAAAGAAGCACATAAAGAAAAATTTTAGGTGGGCTTCAGTGTTATTTGGCAAATAACTAAGATATTTTTTGAAGATACTAGTAATCGGAAAAACTTGTATGTATCTGCCTTTAGATTGCTTCCTAATTTAAACATCCATACTAGTATTTTGGTACAGCGCGAACTAAATGACTGAAATTGGATGCGGTTAAGGTGACCAACAAAACACTGCCTACTACATTACCCACTACCAATCACGAAACACCATAAAATAGTTGGGTTAGACACGGAAATCACAGCTGAGAAATTTTTTAAATTTGCAACTTTATCACGGCATTAGTGCTTCAAAAGCACAGGAGTATATAATCACATACTTACTATACCTACATACATACATGCATACATCATGTGGCTGTGTTATTTTCAAATGCTTCCACACTCGCCATAGATTTTTGTGTTCATAAATTTTGATCGAGAGTAATTTTAGTTGCAGCCATTGTTACAGCCACACCTATAATCACTGCCGGCACGAATTGCTGCCGGCACTTGCTTGTGCCATAACTTATCGCATGTGAGTAATTTTTTGTCAAACGAAATTTTGAAAATGTCAGGAAATAATGCGCATTTTACATTTTGCAAGTTGAAACGGATGTGCGTTTGCATTATATTAGCGCTTGTAACAATGCAATTCAATTTCGTGCAGGAAACGGAAGGTCTAACTCCAACACTCATGCGCATACATAGACACTTTTATGAATTTGAAAGCGAATTAACAGTTCTAATTTTGTGTAAATGTGTATTTGGTTGTTGAGGTTTGTATGTTGATATTTTGGAGGTTAGAATGTAGAGTGCCATAATTGCACTCAACATTGATGATGTTACTCATGCCCATATTTTCGCATGGCTTTAGAAAATATATGCATATCTACTCTACCTTTTATAATTTTATGTGTTTTTGATTAGATATGTTTGTTAATTAGATGTGTTAATACTGACCGAATGTTTAAATTTGGCATATATGTAGATTAGGGTGGTCCTTATATGTATGGAGACAATTTTATCATCAGATTTTCGAAGTCTCAACCCCTAAATCGATATTAATATACAACACAAAAATTTGTATCCCGATTGGTAATGGTTTAGATATCACATGCAAAATCTGGACCCAATTGGAAACGCATAAGGCGTATCGCAGGGTGGTTAAAATTCAGACTACCCCTGCGACACGCCTTAGGTGTTTCTAATCGGAACAAAATTTTGTATGTGATATCTCCGACCATGGTGCTATCTATTCCGAGTATTATATAAAAATAATAATTTTTATTTCTTGAGTCCCCATGGGATAGTCTGAACTTTAACCCCGCTGCGATACGTCTTAGACGTTTCCAATCGGGACCAGATTTTGCAAGTGATATATCCGCCCATAGTTCTTCCGATTTCGAGTACTAGATAAAAAGAAAAATCACATTTATTTTTTGACCTTCCATAGAGCAGTATGAACTTTGCCCCCCTGCGACACGCCTAAACCATCTCCAATCGGAATAAAAACGTTTGTGCGATATAGTTGATCGTGGTGCAACCGATCTAGGGGGGGGGGGAGACTGAAAAAAATAATACATTTGATTATAAGGACCACCCTAATGTAGATATTATCATTCAATCTAAGATTATAGTACCTGGGTCACGATTTTGTCGCATAGTCTTACTTATCCAAAAATGACCCAAATTAACCCATAACTGATCAAACAATGACTCCAAAAAGATCCCAAAATGACCCTAAAAAGATCCCAAAATGACGTCAAAATTATCTCGAAAAAAACCCAAAAATTTACCCCAAAGTGATCCCGAAATGATTAAAAAATTATGCCAAATTAACCTCAAAATTTATGTAAATACAATTCGATAAAATGGCAACCCTGACCAACAACCCTAATTGAAAATATTTTAGTTGGTATGTCGCCGAAAATACCTTTCATTTGATACGCATATTGGCATATCTTGCTCAATACTTATAAAAAAATGAGATAGATGGCAACCCTGTAAACCACGCCAAGTGGCAACATCCAAGTGAGAAGTCTTAGAACCAAGAATAATATACCTTTGTCAAATTTCATCGAAATCGGTCAAACGAGATAGTACGGGATATACAAATATACAAATATAATGCGGTTAGGTGGCAACCCTAGGTGGCAGTCCTACTTCAAAATATTTCAGTTGGTATGTCGCCAAAAATGACTTTCATATTGGCATATTTTGCTCAATATTTAAAAAATAATGAGATAGGTGGCAACCCTGTAAACAGGTCCAAGTGGCAACACGCAAGTAGATAATTTTATATCTATGCCAAATTTCATCCGAATGAGTCAAGCGGTTAATACCGGAATTACAATTATACAAATGTACAAATATAGATATATATTAAAATAGTTCGTTTAAAGTAAAGATGCCGATAGGTGTATCCAATGGAAGGTATTTTTGACCGTACTCCACCGTGTTCAAGCAGGGTTGCCACCTAACGGCATTATATTTCTTGATGAATGTGGATGATATTTGGCATATATATAGTATGACTCTTTCTAAGATTATAAACATGGGTTGCCACCTATATCGATTTTTTTTATTGAGGATTTTTGGCAGTTCTCCAGCGATAATATTTTCAATCAGCTAACCACATTTGATTTATTATTTCTTTCATCGATCGCTAGCTCGGGAACCACTAGATCGATTTGAATAAAGTTTGGCATATAAATATTCAGTATGATTATAATTATTTTTACTTTTTTAGAATGCTTCTGTTTAAGAAATGTGCTTAAAATATATACATATGTATGTATGTGGTATAACCTATGGTATACACTTGTCACGTGTATAAATAAAAATATACCGCATAAGCATACGAGGTAGAGCAAATTCAATAAATATTTTAACATAAATCAATCTGTATGTGTGCTTCATGTTTATCTGTATTTACATTAACGATAAGCGCAACTATACATAGTTCTACAGCATTGATGCAATATTTTCACAGGTGCACATGCGCACAGCGGGTGAACTGCATCCAAACAACACAAAGTGAAACCATGCGACGAGGCCTGCAGAAGGCAACCAATAAAAAATGAACGCAATGAATTTTATTGTGTCGCATTACAACAACAAACAACCGTTACGCTATAACATCAATAACAATATCAAAATCAAACAACAACAATGACATCACTGCAATACAAAAGAACAACAAGAACAGCAACAACGTAAGTGGCATGTTGTAAAATCATCGGACGGACAGGAAAGCAAATACCACATGCAACGCATTAATTTGTGTTGTGTTTCGTTGCATTGCTATCAACAAACTATTAACAACAACAAACACAGCACAACTATCAAAAGTTATATAGCAAATAAGTAGCAGCAACAAGGAAATACAAGCAAGCTTGTTGGCAGAAGGGAGTGACAAAACAGCGGCTAAAGTCGAAACGCCAACGCAATGAACCACATTACGGTGTGGTTGACGTGTGCCCTTGCGTATGTGTGTGTGTGTGTATACCTGCATGTGTCAATATATTTGTGTATTAATGCTTATGCGTTGCATTGAATTGCCAGCTCAGCACTAAGCGAGTGGTATTGGCAATTTATGGAAATTACATTCAATTTGTTTAGTGTCAACGGGCTCTGTTTAAATTTTACGCTCATTTCATATGCGAGCAGAGATTAATCTGATGTACATACCTACACACATTCAGTTGGTATGCGATGTGACTGCTTCGGTGCGTGCCTGTATCGGAACTGTGACACTTCACTACCAAAAATGCTTGGAGAATACAGCAATTTCGAACAAGAGAGACGGAGTAATTTTCAATAAATAATCGTGATGTTAATAAAAAATAAAATGAAATAAAAAAAATAAAATAAAATAAATTAAAATAAAATAAAATAAAATAAAATAAAATAAAATAAAATAAAATAAAATAAAATAAAATAAAATAAAATAAAATAAAATAAAATAAAATAAAATAAAATAAAATAAAATAAAATAAAATAAAATAAAATAAAATAAAATAAAATAAAATAAAATAAAATAAAATAAAATAAAATAAAATAAAATAAAATAAAATAAAATAAAATAAAATAAAATAAAATAAAATAAAATAAAATAAAATAAAATAAAATAAAATAAAATAAAATAAAATAAAATAAAATAAAATAAAATAAAATAAAATAAAATAAAACAAAATAAAATAAAATAGAATAAAATAAAATAAAATAAAATAAAATAAAATAAATTAAAATAAAATAAAATAAAATAAGATAAAATAAAATAAAATAAAATAAAATAAAATAAAATAAAATAAAATGAAATAAAATAAAATAAAATAAAATAAAATAAAATAAAATAAAATAAAATAAAATAAAATAAAATAAAATAAAATAAAATAAAATAAAATAAAATAAAATAAATTAAAATAAAATAAAAAAATATAATAAAATCAAAAACAACATTAAAAAAACTAAAATAAAATAAAATAAAAAGAAAATAAAAATAGAATAAAATAGAAAAAAAAAATTGAATAAAATTGAAAAAAAAATATAATAAAAAGAAATAAAATGAAGTAAAATAAAATAAAATAAAATAATTTAAAATAAAATACCTATAACAATAAAAAAAAAATAACAAAACAAATTAAAAAATAAAAAATTAGCACTATTTGTCCTTCAAAACTGAAACAATTAATTAGGTTAGCAATTATTGCACTGCAAATATGTTGAATTAAAATTACTTTTCACACACACTCATAAACATGCACACATTTACCAACTAACAATAATAAAATCCATCTGTGACTATTTAAATACATAAAATTACCGCTTGATTTGTTAAAAATTAATTATATTAGCGTACAAATAATGAGAAACAATTTCTAAAAATCCAAACGATTGAACTATCAAATAAATAATGTAATTAGTCAAGGTTAAATTCATTAACATTGATGACAAGGCAAATTTCACGCTTTCGCTCATTGAAGTAATTCATTAACAAAAATGCATTTTAATTGCTCAAAAGGTTAAAATGAGTGTGAAGAAGGTCGCCGCGTGCTGGCTGATTAGTGAATAGGTTAACTAAATTAGAAATGCCATTTCGTTTTAATTGCATTAGGACAAACGAAATTTCATGAATATTCTCAATGCAATTAAAATCACGAAAATGCAAGTCGTATTTATTTAATCGAATAAAGCTATTACAATTTGCATTTGCATTGTAGAAAAACTTGCGAAGAAATACAAAAATGCAAGTTAATGCATCCAACATTCGTGGTGGCAAAATATTGCTAAGTTGATGCATAAGTTGATAAATACTATTTTGTATTTATGTGCATACATACATCTATTCTAAGTGAGTGCATCAAATCAATGCTATTAATTTTTAATTACGCGCTTCACTTCTTCCAACCGCAACAAACAGAAAAATAAAGAATAATTCGACCGTAGTTGCTCCCAAGAAATTTTCTATTAAACTGCACCTAAAAATGCGCTGAAGTGCAACGAAAAGTGCAAAAATAAAATCGAAAATAACCAAGAGAGCTAACCGAAGCAAAATGAATTGTAATGAAATCGTTCGAATATTGCATTATGATAGAAGATGAAGCAAACGCCCTTTGGTTTGAAGGTGTATATTTTATTTTAAAACTTAATTTTTTTCATTTTTCTTAATTTGTTTTTTTTTATTTAAATTAATTCTATTGCTTTATCTTATTTATTTTATTTTATTTTATTTTATTTTATTTTATTTTATTTTATTTTATTTTATTTTATTTTATTTTATTTTATTTTATTTTATTTTATTTTATTTTATTTTATTTTATTTTATTTTATTTTATTTTATTTTATTTTATTTTATTTTATTTTATTTTATTTTATTTTATTTTATTTTATTTTATTTTATTTAATTTTATTTTATTTTATTTTATTTTATTTTATTTTATTTTATTTTATTTTATTTTATTTTATTTTATTTTATTTTATTTTATTTTATTTTATTTTATTTTATTTTATTTTATTTTATTTTATTTTATTTTATTTTATTTTATTTTATTTTATTTTATTTTATTTTATTTTATTTTATTTTATTTTATTTTATTTTATTTTATTTTATTTTATTTTATTTTATTTTATTTTATTTTATTTTATTTTATTTTATTTTATTTTATTTTATTTTATTTTATTTTATTTTATTTTATTTTATTTTATTTTATTTTATTTTATTTTATTTTATTTTATTTTATTTTATTTTATTTTATTTTATTTTATTTTATTTTATTTTATTTTATTTTATTTTATTTTATTTTATTTTATTTTATTTTATTTTTTTTTGTTTTGTTTTATTTTATTTTATTTCAATTTATTTTATTGTATTTTATTTTATTTTATTTTATTTTATTTTATTTTATTTTATTTTATTTTATTTTATTTTATTTTATTTTATTTTATCTTTTTTTATTAATATTTTTTGTTTTATTTCAATTTTTTCTGAATACCCGCAACTTTAATTTTTGTTTCGTCTGCTAAAGTGGTTCTTCGCCACAAGCTTTGTGGTGGATCTAACCGCTGGTTTTGTTGATTTTATTTTGTCTTTGCGCTTCACTGCTTAAAATCGAAATAAAATCAATACGCTGCACAACACTGCAACTCTAAAGAAAATAATGAAAATCAACGTCAACAACAACAATTACAAATACCTACAACAACATAGAATTGCCATCAACTGCAATGCCGGTAAACGCAACCAGCCAAGACACTGAACATTTTCTTGAAATTTCATTGCTTTTTCTCATTACACTCACTGTGAATGCTTTCAACTTTTGGCTTGAGTTGTCCAATTTTCGTTTTAAACCTGCAAATAGCATTATCATATACAAGTGCATTACATAGACCAGGAGGCATCAAAAGGGTGATAAATGAAACGAATTTCGTTTTATTTTATTTTATTAATTTTTTTTTACTCTAATTTTTATTACTTTTTTTAATTTTTTATTTTTTATTTGACTGTGTTTTTATTTTTTTATATTATTTTATTTTATTTTGTTTTATTTTATTTCTTTTTGTTATTTTATTTTATTTTTTTTTTTGTTTTATTTTTTTTTTGTTATTTTTTTTTATTTTTTTTTTTTTTGTTATTTTGTTTTTATTTTTTTTTTATTTATTTTATTTTTTACATTTTTTTTATTTTACTATATTTTTTTTATTGAGTACCTGGATGACTGAGCTTCCTCGGTCCTATCAATTTTCCGTTAACTTTACTCACCCAAAATGATCGCAAAATGACCGTAAAGTAATACCAAAACAAGAAGAATTTTAAATGTTCCCAATCCGAAATTGAACCCAAAAAAGATCCCAAAATGATCCCAAAATGACCCCAAAATGACCCTAAAATGGTCCAAAAATGATTCCCAAATGACCCCAACAACACCCTTAAATGTACCCAAAGTAATCCGAAAATGACCCCAAAATTATCTAAAAATGATCCGAAAATGACCCCAAAATTATCTAAAAATGATCCGAAAATGACCCGAAATGCCCCTATAATGATAACAAAATGAGCCAAAAATAATTCCCAAATGACCCCAAATTGTGCCCGAAATAATCCCAAAAAGACCCCAAGAAGACCCTCAAATGTTCCCAAAAAGACCCAAAAATTATCCCAAAATTGTCCCAAATTAATCGAAAATTGAACCCAAAACGATCTCAAAATATCCCCAAAATTATCCAAATATGGTCCCAAACATACACAATACAAACACAATACGGTAAAATGATAACCCTGGGCTGCAACCCTACTTGAAAATATTTTAGTGGGTATGTCGGCGAAAATAGCTCTCATTTGATACCCATATTAGCATGTCTAGCTCCATAATAATAAAAAATTGAGATATGTGGCAACCCTGTACACTCCCCAAGTGGAAAGGCCTCAAGTGGATAGACTTAGAATCAACCATACTATCTATATGCCAAATTTCATCCAAATCGGTCAAATATACAAATATACAAATATACAAATATACAAATATACAAATATACAAATATACAAATATACAAATATACAAATATACAAATATACAAATATACAAATATACAAATATACAAATATACAAATATACAAATATACAAATATACAAATATACAAATATACAAATATACAAATATACAAATATACAAATATACAAATATACAAATATACAAATATACAAATATACAAATATTCAAATATACCAATATACAAATATACAAATGTACAAATATACAAATATACAAATATACAAATATACAAATATTCAAATATACAAATATAAAAATATACAAATATACAAATATACAAATATACAAATACACAAATATACAAATATACAAATATACAAATATACAAATATACAAATATACAAGTATACAAATATACAAATATACAAATATACAAATATACAAATATACAAATATACAAATATACAAATATACAAATATACATATATACAAATATACAAATATACAAATACAAATATACAAATATACAAATAAGCAAGTTAAGCTCGTTTAAAGTTACAATATTTTTTTAATTTAATTTTTTTTATTTTATTTCGTTTCATTTCATTTCATTTTATCTTATTTTATTTTTATTTTTTTATTTTTTTAATGTTATTTATGTTATTTTATTTTATTTTATTTACTTTATTTTTCTTTTATTTAATTTTATCTCTTTTATATTATCAAGACCTTGGACATCTCAACATTGAACACGATTATTGAACCACCCTTGGCACACATTCAATCACAAAGGCTCATATGGAAGAACACCATAGTTTAAGTTTTTGAAGAAATAATAATCCGATTGCAGTTTGTTTTTTGGCTTACTCAACTCTTTTAAGCGTTTCTTCTTGCAAATTGAATTGCACAAGGTAAGCACTTATGAGTGTGTGTATGTATTTGAGTTTTCCTCTTGCTGCGTCAGCCTTTTAACTTGAATTTCTGCTTATAAAGAAAATGTAAAATTTTTACTTGAATGCACTTTCCAAATTCACAATAACATATTTACGAGAAGGCTGTCTTAAACGAAAAGATATTCTTACACAATTTGTTGGTCAAAGATGATCGTGCGCTACAAATCCTTGTTCATCAGTTAACTTCACTTCTCTTTTTCTTTATTTTCGTCGTGCTTAACCCCTTTTAGTTTTACGGTAATACTGGTCGTTTTAGGCATTGAAGTGTAACAACTAATTTTGTTTTACATCAAACATCTTTGTTTTATTGTTGACTGCCTTTTTGTGTGGTTGTCTAATGTTGTCTTGTGTATAGTTGCTTTAGTTAGGTGAAACTCACTTCTGCAGTAAATTTGTTATCTGAAAAAATCAAATGAGTATCAAACGACAATGAGTGATACCCAAAAGCTCCGTCCGGCTGAGAAAGTGCCTCTCCAAACTCATCAAAGCTCTACAAAGCTTCAGACCAGGTGAGATCCTATCATGATTTATTCAATAATTTTATGTGTTTTAAACATGACGGATAACCTCAGGGATTCGCCTTCTTAAACTTACACTGACCTAACACTTCCATTCTGAGTAATTTTAGATTCTGGGTGTATGCTGTATTCTTCCGCCATTAAGTTACTGTTTTAAAACTGAAAACTGAAACGATGCATACGTACCCAATGTTCATCTCTTTACCCGAAACGGCCCCATATAAAAACAAACATTACTGCATCCACATGAATACCACGCGGAATCATCCTATGGTATAATAAAATAAAAGCACACAAGGCTACATAGCACCAAGCATCAGCAACAAGAATTGAGAACAAACACAATTTTGCTCACTTCTCCAGCAGCTCAATGCGTTTTGATAATTTATTATGCTGCGCAATTACATACTCTTGTCCCTAAAAATATATGTATATAAGAATAAGCTACAACATAAAAAATGATATAATAATGGACTAAAAAAAAAAACATAACCATGGAAAATGTACTACCATCATGAATTTAGAATACTTTGCATTGCTTTTAAACTGTCTCGTTTCCTCGTTGCGAACTCGCATTTTTTGATGCTTTCGATGGTCGTGGCTATGCTAAAATTGCACCAGTTGTGTTAAGCTTTGTATTAGCTGCCAGCATGAGAAGCTCTTTAACAATACATTGCGCTCAGCAGGACTGAGCTGGTACATACTCGGATGTGTTATAGTAAATTATCAAAATACATGAAAACGCGTTACCGTTACACACCTACGCACATATAAAAGTACACAGAGTCGTTTCATAATGGTGCATATAAAAGCTTGTATTTACATTTAATATTTTTAATATATTTATTTTATAGCTGTTCTGTTGTTAAAGGGCGTATAATTTATGATGTTTTGTAACATGTTTGAAGGTATTTGGGTTTATCATTATGATGTGAAAATGTATGTACCATACTGTATACGTTTGTGTGTTAAATCTGTGAATAATGCTTTTTTTTTCGATTGGAAATTGATTGTTTACTGCGTGGTTATGTATTAACGGTATAAAGGCGATACCTTAACCTTAAACTCTCGAAACCATTTTCTTTTATCAAAAGCAAATCAATTCTGTGAAAAGGAGTATTTTCTCTCAACTTCAGACATAATAACATATTTTGTTTCTCATCTATATTCTATAATCTGTAAACCTTGATCTATAATCCCTAATCTATAATATTTAGTTTGTAGATACTCTACAATCTTTATTTTATTTTATTTATTTTATTATATTTATATATATATTGATTTATTTTATTTTAATTTAGTTTATTTCATATTAATTTAATTAGTTTTATTTTATTTTATTTATTTTATTATTTATTTTATTTCATTTAATTTTTTTATTTTATTTTATTTTATTTTATTTTATTTTATTTTATTTTATTTTATTTTATTTTATTTTATTTTATTTTATTTTATTTTATTTTATTTTATTTTATTTTATTTTATTTTATTTTATTTTATTTTATTTTATTTTATTTTATTTTATTTTATTTTATTTTATTTTATTTTATTTTATTTTATTTTATTTTATTTTATTTTATTTTATTTTATTTTATTTTATTTTATTTTATTTTATTTTATTTTATTTTATTTTATTTTATTTTATTTTATTTTATTTTATTTTATTTTATTTTATTTTATTTTATTTTATTTTATTTTATTTTATTTTATTTTAGTTTATTTTATTTTATTTTATTTTATTTTATTTTATTTTATTTTATTTTATTTTATTTTAATTTAGTTTATTTCATATTAATTTAATTAGTTTTATTTTATTTTATTTTATTTATTTTATTATTTATTTTATTTCATTTAATTTTTTTTATTTTATTTTATTTTATTTTATTTTATTTTATTTTATTTTATTTTATTTTATTTTATTTTATTTTATTTTATTTTATTTTATTTTATTTTATTTTATTTTATTTTATTTTATTTTATTTTATTTTATTTTATTTTATTTTCTCCATTCAAATAGATTCCACTCAAATGTTAGCAATGCATGCTCAAAAGCTAAATTAATGCCATTGTCAGATCAAACTATTCAAGTGAATTATTCTCTCAAATGTTAAAATTTTTGTAGGCGTATAAAGCTTTCAAAATCCATAAAATTGTCCGAAAATACATATTTTAGGCTCATGTGCAGTTGAATTACATTAAAAAAAAAAGCTTTTCACAGTTTCATGTCAAAATCTATATGACAAGAAAGTCACAGCAACTAACTTTGACATAAGCAGTCTAAGTGCAATATAGTACACACAAAATAATCGTACAATAGCCGACCAGCTCTACATTCACCTTCATTAAAGCATGCTAAAACAATAGCGCAAGGATTACTACAAAGAATCACAGCAGGAAATGTGCTAAGCAGATAATCATTCATAGCAACTTGTTCAATATGACTAACGGTACCACAGGGCGTATGAGTAATTTTTTCTCGCTTCTGAGCAATGGTAAGAATTTATTATTCTTGGAGCTTTACCAACTTTCTATGAATTTTTTTTTTATTAATAGATTGCATTATGTGTTTTTTCTCACACATGAAATATTGAACAATGAAAAGGAGTAACTGCGCTGTCACACAGATTCTTTTCACGCAGCTAAGCTACGCACGCATACATGCATCGGGCAGCATTGAATGAGTATGTGGATACCTTGAATAGAATGTTAGGCGTATTAGGTGGAAATAAAAATAGTTAAACAGAACTTAGACCTCCTTACTTGTTTTATTTTAATTTATTTTATTTTATTTTATTTTATTTTATTTTATTTTATTTTATTTCATTTTATTTTATTTTATTTTAATTTATTTTATTTTATTTTATTTTATTTTATTTTATTTTATTTTATTTTATTTTATTTTATTTTATTTTATTTTATTTTATTTTATTTTGTTTTATTTTATTTTATTTTATTTTATTTTATTTTATTTTATTTTGTTTTATTTTATTTTATTTTATTTTATTTTATTTTATTTTATTTTATTTTATTTTATTTTATTTTATTTTATTTTATTTTATTTTATTTTATTTTATTTTATTTTATTTTATTTTATTTTATTTCATTTTATTTTATTTTATTTTATTTTATTTTATTTTATTTTATTTTATTTTATTTTATTTTATTTTATTTTATTTTATTTTATTTTATTTTATTTTATTTTATTTTATTTTATTTTATTTTTTTTATATTTTTTTTTTTATTTTATTTCATTTTATTTTACTTTATATTATTTTATTTCATTTTAGTCGTAAGCGGATGACTGTCAGTGTGAGCGAAGAATATATAAGAATATATTCAACCTCATGCCGCGAAATGTTCTAATGTTCTAGTATCAATAAATTCTGTGGCATTTACGTAGCGCGAGTATTTGCCTACGGCCAAGTATAATTGGTATAACCGAATAGTTATATATGAAGGCTCTCAAATCAACTCCTTACCCAAAACGTTTGATATCAGTAGGTATGTAGATAGATATGTATAACCAAAATATGCGGTATCACGATTGCATGGAATTTCTGGATGCTGCATTAACCACAGCTCAATATACGATTAACCATTATTGTGGCAATAAATTCGATCGCGGTTTCCAGCCTTTGAAACATTAGTTATGTAGGTGTGTTGATTGTTTATAGCAGACATTAGGCTTTATGCGAATACCTTTGAAGTTCAAATTGAATCTCACTACAAATTGAAAATTCTAAATGCTCACTGGTCCCTTCAGAAGACATACACTAGATGTGGCCTTTTTAGTTGTAATTCTAATATCAGGGTAAGGTTGAGAGGGTACTCTCAGTCGACGATGTTAAAATACATCATGAATGGCCATAGCAAAAAGATAACAACTTTGCATGCTCTGACGTTCACTACAGCTTCAGAAAATATTTCGGTTTTTAAGGAACTTTCCTTTTTCTGAAAAGTAAAAATTAAATCAAAGTTTGTAATTTACATAAAATTCCAATTTCACAAAACTATTTGTTATAACTTTTTTCTCACCACTCCAACAGCTACTCATACACTCACAATAGAGATGACCATTTTTCTACCAAATACTCTAAGAAGGACAAATGCAAATGTTGAGGAAAATGGGAATGACAGCTAGATAAGAACTGTCATATTCCATCCAAACACTACATACATGCATACATAGATACATACATACAACGAGATAAAGCGCGTTTGTGGGTGTGAAAGCCGCTCACAATTTTATATCAACAACTTTGTTTTTTAGTTTTTTTTTAGTCA
>CAXKVI010000103.1:0-42500 GCA_964058755.1 Campiglossa producta | reverse complement strand
CAAAATGTTGTTTTAAAATTTAATGAAGAGATGTTCAAATATTTGACGTTTATAATCGAGCACGAGTAAAGTGAGAATTGAATGTTTGATGGTAAACTGTATGTGTGTTGGCATAAAGATTCAAAATTATGCTAGCTTTGTTCAATTTCAAAACAGCAGGGGGATTGGTATAGAAAAAATCATTCGCAGGGGGTTGTATGAATAGCACGCTTTGGGCAAGTTAGTTGACTGAAAGAAAACAATGGAAAGCTCTTCACAAACCAAGAGGTACTGTGCTTTATATTTTTGCATTTTTAAATTGATTTTTGTAAAGTAGGCCACTATAAAAACTAGAATTGAAAGTGGTATAAAATCCATCTGCGTTGGCAAAGCTTATAAATAATGAGTCGAATGTGGCTATCTTTTGTCTTTCTCTGTCGGTGTTTATTAGCGTTCCTCACTTATTTTATAACCAGTGGCGCTATGCGCATCTTTAAAAATGCTTAGGATGAAAGTAATGATGGAATAAAAAAAAAAAACAATACTCTAATTAGGTTTCTTGGTACCAATATCTTATAACTTTAAACGAGCTAAACTTGTATATTTGTATATCCGGACTATCTCGGGAACCTCTTCACCGATTTGGGTACAATTTTAAATATAGATAGTATGATTGATTCTAAGACATTTCACTTGAGGGTTGCCACCTATCTCAATTTTTTTTAAATTATTTTCCAAGATATGCCAATATGGGTATCAACTGAAAGGTATTTTCAGCGACATCCCAACTAAAATATTTTCAAGTAGGGTTGCCACCAAGGGTTGTCACCTTAGCGCAGTATGATTATATATCCGGTAATATTTCGAGAACCGCTTGACCGACTGGGACGAAATTTGGCATGGAGATAGTATTATTGATTCTAAGGGTTTCCACTTGGGGATTGCCACCTTGGGCGGTATACAGGGTTACCACCTATCCCCATTTTTTTTTTAATTTTTTAGCGAGATATGCCAAAGTGGGTATCAAAAATACTTTCGGCGACATACCAACTAAAATATTTTCAAGTAGCGTGGTCACCTAGGGTTGCCACCTTACCGAGGTATATTTGTATATACGGTACTATCTCGGGATCAGCTTGATCGATTTGGATGAAATTTGGCATATACATAGATGGTATGATTGATTAAAAAACTATCCTCTTGGGGGTTACCACTAGGGGCGGTTTACAGGGTTGCCACCTATATCAATTTTTTTTTTAAATTATGGTGCAAGATATGCAAATATGGGTATCAAATGTAAGGCTTTTTCGGCGACATACCAACAAAAATATTTTGAAGTAGGGTTGCCACCTTACCGAAGCATGTTTGTATAGTTGGTACTATCTCGCGAACAGCTCGACCGATTTGGATGAAATTTGGCATATACATAGTATGATTGATTTTGAGGCTATCCACTTTGGGGTTGCCACTTGGGGGGTGAACAGGGTTGCCACATATCTCAATTTCGTCGTTTTGGGAACATTTAAGGTCTTTTTGGGGTCATTTTGGGATTATTTTAGGGCATGGGTCGGCAGATTTGTAAATGCAGGTGTATAAGTGAGAACGCTTATACACGCGCTGTGATCGTCCGAACTATATTTTTAACATTCGCTGACCAAACAAGCGACACCCCCACGCGACGACTAAATAATTTTCATTTTCAATTTCTGTGTGATCAATCCAACTTGTTTGACTGATCCAACTTGTTTAAGATCTATGGGGCGCCGATGCTTGTTTTAGGGTCACTATGGGATCATGGGTAGCTAAAGTTAGCGCTAAATTGATAGCACCGATCAAGCTCGGTCGCCCAGGTCATTAATCATTGCCGGTGCTTTTCGTCATCCGTCGTCCAAGCATGATGCGAGGCATTTAGAGCGTTACATATCTGTTTTGGTCAATAGTGAATGTTGCTCCTCAATTGCATGCTCAGTCCAGAGTTGCACTAGTGAGCATATGTGTTATTCCATCACCTTTCACCTACGGCAAATTCCCAAGTGGATATTTTTGAATGTACGAATTTCTTTATATACTTATACCAGTTCACATTTTTATTTGCTGAACCATATTAAGCATACAACTATAACGGAAGTATAAATGCGAGTACCTACTGATATAAATAAAACAATCATATACAAATAGAAGTACATATATATACAAATTAATCAAATTCAAGACTTCGTCAAGAAACATTTCACAGCTCATTGAATATAGGTAATGAAAGGCACGCCTTTTTTCATTAAAATGACAAACAGCTCAAAAATCTAATAATTTCCGATTTTCCTACAAACATACACATGTACTTGTGAAAGAAATAAATGAATACGCCTTTTGTTTTATTTACATACGAAAAACATTTATTAGCCGAAAAAAGGCATGAGCGTCGATAAAAATCAAATAACGGAAAAGAAGGCAACAAAACAGACAAATTATATTTGCTGATGAAAAGCAGCAGTGCGATACAAAAAAATTCTTGGAATATTTACATATATACAATGTACATAAGTATATCTATATAATTTATAATCATAACTAAACAAATGTACGACGGTGTGATGTATAAAATAAAGCAGAAAAAGCTAAACACTCAACCCGCAAATTTTCGTATTAGGGCGTTTTAATGTGTCAATGTTACAAAAGTATAGCTTAGCTAAATTGCTTAACATTTTTTTTTTACTTCTGAAAAAATGTAACCCTAAGGTGAACCGGTAGCGATCTACGTGCTTAAAACATTCAAGAGCAAGCAAAAAAGATAACTTTCTTTCAGAGGATTAGAAAATCTACAAGCTTTTGTACTAAAAAAATATTTTATTTTATTTTAATAAATTTTATTTAATTTAATTTATTTTTTTTTTTTCTTGATCACGATTTTTCTTATTTCATGTTTAATTTTTACTTTTTTAGCAGACTCGTCAGATGTTATCCGTCCAGAGGTAGACCTAGGTGAACCTACCACCCTTCTGTTTTTCTGTCTCACATTTTAGGACATATGTATCTCCGAAAGAGGTACTTCAAGTAATTTCTTTTGACAGCACTCGTTAGCACCTTTCGAACCCAACTGCTAAAAAATTAACTAAAATTATGGGAGATGGCTCAAAATATGTGTTTTGGCTTCAGGATCACGAATCCGGAAGCGCTTTTTTTATTTTTTGTTTCAGTGAAAAGTTATGGTCAAAAACCGGAAAGGTACCAGGATCCGATACTAAAATTGGGGCGGAATCCATGGTGCAGAACATCTTTCTAAATTGGCGGCCGTCGGCCGCGCTTATAAAAAATAGCCCTGGGCTATGCAATGTCAAGTCCGGACGTGTGACATAACAGTTGCTACCGCCACGGCTGTGTAGTTTTTAGGGACAGCCTAATGTAATTACAACTACCACATGAACACTTGCAACTTTGATTGCGAATATCTCTTCAGGCAAGAAAAATATCACTTCCGGATTCATGATACTGAGGCCAAAACCCGTCTCTTTAGCCCTTCCCCATAATTTTAGCTACTTTTTTAGAAGTTGGGTGCTAAAAGAAATAAATAACTTTTTTTCATTTTTTAATTTAATTTTATTTTATTTTGTTTTATTTTGTTTTATTTTATTTTATTTTATTTTATTTAATTTTATTTTATTTTATTTTATTTTATTTTATTTTATTTTATTTTATTTTATTTTATTTTATTTTATTTTATTTTATTTTATTTTATTTTAGTTTATTTTATTTTATTTTATTTTATTTTATTTTATTTTATTTTATTTTATTTTATTTTATTTTATTTTATTTTATTTTATTTTATTTTATTTTATTTTATTTTATTTTATTTTATTTTATTTTATTTTATTTTATTTTATTTTATTTTATTTTATTTTATTTTATTTTATTTTATTTTATTTTATTTTATTTTATTTTATTTTATTTTATTTTATTTTATTTTATTTTATTTTATTTTATTTTATTTTATTTTATTTATTTTATTTTATTTTATTTTATTTTATTTTATTTTATTTTATTTTATTTTATTTTTTTTTATTTTATTTTATTTTATTTTATTTTTTTTTTTTTATTTTATTTTATTTTATTTTATTTTATTTTTTTTTATTTTATTTTATTTTATTTTATTTTATTTTATTTTATTTTATTTTATTTTATTTTATTTTATTTTATTTTATTTTATTTTATTTTATTTTATTTTATTTTATTTTATTTTATTTTATTTTATTTTATTTTATTTTATTTTATTTTATTTTATTTTATTTTATTTTATTTTATTTTATTTTATTTTATTTTATTTTATTTTATTTTATTTTATTTTATTTTATTTTATTTTATTTTATTTTATTTTATTTTATTTTATTTTATTTTATTTTATTTTATTTTATTTTATTTTATTTTATTTAATTTTATTTTATTTTATTTTATTTTATTTTATTTTATTTTATTTTATTTTATTTTATTTTATTTTATTTTATTTTATTTTATTTTATTTTATTTTATTTTATTTTATTTTATTTTATTTTATTTTATTTTATTTTATTTTATTTTATTTTATTTTATTTTATTTCATTTTATTTATTTTTTTTTTATTCTTTTTATTAATTTATTTTTTTTTTAATTTTTGTTTATTTTATAAAATTTTTTTTTTACTTATTTATTTATTTTTTTTTTAATTTTATTTTATTTTTTTTTATTATATTTTTTTGAAATTAAATTCGAAGAAAAGCTAGCATTGGCATGCTGTTAATATGAACGCTACTATACATTAGGGGGGCCAATATTATACAGGCCAAAAATCAAAATAAGTTTACAGATCTAGGCACCCCTACATATTTAGCTATTGGCAAAAGAAATGTTTAGAAAAAGTTTCAAATTAATATTCAAACGGTAACAGCCTAACGTTAAAAAACGCGCGCCGTTCGTTTTCTGTTAAAATTGTCTGTTGCACATACAACTTGTATGGGAGCAACCGAAATTGAACGCACTGCGTAAAAACTAACTTGATTTCCAATTTTTGTTCTGCGTGACATTTCGATTTGACGTTTGTACACAGCCAAAGATATAAACGCACGCAAATTTATTTCGGTTACAAGGAAAAAAGTCGTGCACGTACGTGCGGGAAACGTACGCCGTGTGATTATATTAGGTTGAGTTGTTAGAAAGTGCTCAAGGACATATGCACATCGTCGGTGTTCAAGCATGGTCGTTACCAAATGCAAAACCACGTAAGTGACAGTTAGGTCAAAAATGAGATTTGGAAAAGTCGATGCCATTATTTTTCATAAATGGAGTTGATGAAATGCTTAAAACAGGTATAACTTTGGGTACTGCTATAAGAAATTTTTCTTGAAAATATTAAGTTTTGTTAATCCAGATCTTATTGATGATATTTGTTTAGCCCCGGTTGAATATTTAAAGATAGTTTTTTGAGCCACCTTACTGAACATGCTTATATATGTATGTTGGTAGATTTAACTACAAAATGTGTAATAGGTTTTAAAAGGTGGGTGCTTGAATGTATAGCTAGATGACTGGCAGTCTGGCTGTCCGTCTGATTGACTTAATAGCGTGTTATGCGACATTTATCTGTAATACATACACAGTTTGATGCAATTTTTTACGTAGCTACATACATATGTTTCATATGTATATCTATGTATATGCCACTGATTACTACGCTTAGCTTCCAATGCTTGCCAACGAAGCACTCGCATAGACAATGTTTCAGTTCCTTTTGCTCGATTGTGGCGTGTAGCTTTGACATATGGCCAACTAAAAAGTGTAGCGGAATAAAAAATTAATTATATTTGAGCAACAAGAAAATAGTGAAAGTAAATAAATTGTTTTAAATTTGTGAAGGCAAAAAATACTGTCGGTAAAAGCGCTAATTAATAGCGCTTGTAACAGCTGCCAAAGAAATTGTGATTTTCGAGCAATTTAATAAAAAGTGAGTTAGCCTATTAAAGTAAAAAAAAAATAATAATAACTTTCAAATTAATTTGCTGCAAAATTTGTGTCGTGCTAATTGGGTTTCATAAAAAATATATCAATCTGTAAAAACAATTATATTTTGTCTACTGTTGCTTAGTAATGGGACAACCCTCAAAAAACAGCGACAAAATTCCGATACACTTGCTTAGCGATGACAACATAAATTTTTACTCTTTTGGGCGTGTTGCTATAACAGTAAAGTTTCGCATTTACCCAACTCAAATATTGTCCTTAGCAACGAAGCTGAAAAAAGATACCAAGCACGCAAAACAAAAAAGAATAACCAGGAAAAAGGTACAACTATAGGAAATACAAATTTTTGTTGACCATACGCAACCTATTGTGCTCACACACGTGCATGTGTGCGTACGTGCGTATGGATGTGTGAAAGCGTTTATATTCGAACGCGCCTATACACAACGGCATTGTTTGTCACTTGCCTTTGTACGGTTTTGTAAAGTCATCCGTGTCTCTTGGGAATGTCAACACAAATCATGCTTTAATTTGTTGTGTTACTCATATGTCCTGTTGTATCGGCATTTTTTGTTTTTGTGTTTTCCATTTTTTTTTTTACCTTTCTAATCTTCATAAACCCACTGCCCTTTTCTTGTTTATCGTATCTGTTTTGTTTGTATCCTATTCCGTTTTCTTTAACTTTGTTGACTTTGCAATTGCTTGTCATCTGCAATCGTGTAAATATCCTTGCATATCCTGTTATCCTGTTTTGTACCATTTTTTCCCTGCAGTACTCTTAGCACTTTAGTTACTCAACTGATTTTTGCTTAACTTGCAATTTATGGTAAATCGATGTTGTCGCCGAAAACGTGATCCATTCGCTTTATTTCACTCTGTGGGTACATTGTGTACATAAGGGTGAAACACAAGTTAGTTTTTGTGAATAAAAAAAATATAAAAATATAATAATATAAAAATAAATAAAATTTTAAAAGAAAAAAAAATTTATAAAATAAAATAAAATAAAATAAAATAAAATAAAATAAAATAAAATAAAATAAAATAAAATAAAATAAAATAAAATAAAATAAAATAAAATAAAATAAAATAAAATAAAATAAAATAAAATAAAATAAAATAAAATAAAATAAAATAAAATAAAATAAAATAAAATAAAATAAAATAAAATAAAATAAAATAAAATAAAATAAAATAAAATAAAATAAAATAAAATAAAATAAAATAAAATAAAATAAAATAAAATAAAATAAAATAAAATAAAATAAAATAAAATAAAATAAAATAAAATAAAATAAAATAAAATAAAATAAAATAAAATAAAATAAAATAAAATAAAATAAAATAAAATAAAATAAAATAAAATAAAATAAAATAAAATAAAATAAAATAAAATAAAATAAAATAAAATAAAATAAAATAAAATAAAATAAAATAAAATAAAATAAAATAAAATAAAATAAAATAAAATAAAATAAAATAAAATAAAATAAAATAAAATAAAATAAAATAAAATAAAATAAAATAAAATAAAATAAAATAAAATAAAATAAAATAAAATAAAATAAAATAAAATAAAATAAAATAAAATAAAATAAAATAAAATAAAATAAAATAAAATAAAATAAAATAAAATAAAATAAAATAAAATAAAATAAAATAAAATAAAATAAAATAAAATAAAATAAAATAAAATAAAATAAAATAAAATAAAATAAAATAAAATAAAATAAAAAAAAAAAATAAAATAAAATAAAATAAAATAAAATAAAATAAAATAAAATAAAATAAAATAAAATAAAATAAAATAAAATAAAATAAAATAAAATAAAATAAAATAAAATAAAATAAAATAAAATAAAATAAAATAAAATAAAATAAAATAAAATAAAATAAAATAAAATAAAATAAAATAAAATAAAATAAAATAAAATAAAATAAAATAAAATAAAATAAAATAAAATAAAATAAAATAAAATAAAATAAAATAAAATAAAATAAAATAAAATAAAATAAAATAAAATAAAATAAAATAAAATAAAATAAAATAAAATAAAATAAAATAAAATAAAATAAAATAAAATAAAATAAAATAAAATAAAATAAAATAAAATAAAATAAAATAAAATAAAATAAAATAAAATAAAATAAAATAAAATAAAATAAAATAAAATAAAAAATAATGAAATAAAAGGTACAAGCTGGTACAAGCTAAGCGAAAACTAAATACATTCATCACACTCTAACGCATACTTACATATATATATTATTCATCTTCCCTTGAAACAAGCGAATATTTAGAACTCCATCTACATAAATTTATCTGCAATAGACAATACAGTCTATGACATGAGGTGGTCTCCCTAAAGAACTATCGTCAGCATAATCATTATTGTCATAGTCGACCTGCCAATGAAGTGTGAAATTTTGGCTTGTCACCTTTTCACCTTTGTATTGGTTTACTTTCATATCTTTGTGTCATAATTTACTTAGCTGTTCTGCAAATTATTTATTTATTGTTGTTGGCGCTTCAGCTTTTACTGCCATATTTTATGTACGCGTGGATAAACTAATATTTACGTGGAACTATCCTGTATTTGCAAATCAATCTCTATTATTATCTTGGTTGTTGTTAAAGTTGCTATTTATTCATGTTCAGTTTGTTAATTTGTATGGCATAGTTTAGGTTTCTGATAGCTCATGAATAGTTTAATATTTTACGAGGAAATAGAAAAACTTATGTGGATATGAAAGAAATAATAAGAAGTGTTTCGATGTCATATCTCGATTACTTAAATGAGTATAAATGGCGACATTCAGGTGATTGGGTATTGATTTATTCATAGAATTATTTAGAAAAACTATAAGAACAAGAAAAACAAAGGCTTGGAAAACAAAGACGACAATGATAGAAAATAAAAAATAAAATAAAATAAAATAAAATAAAATAAAATAAAATAAAATAAAATAAAATAAAATAAAATAAAATAAAATAAAATAAAATAAAATAAAATAAAATAAAATAAAATAAAATAAAATAAAATAAAATAAAATAAAATAAAATAAAATAAAATAAAATAAAATAAAATAAAATAAAATAAAATAAAATAAAATAAAATAAAATAAAATAAAATAAAATAAAATAAAATAAAATAAAATAAAATAAAATAAAATAAAATAAAATAAAATAAAATAAAATAAAATAAAATAAAATAAAATAAAATAAAATAAAATAAAATAAAATAAAATAAAATAAAATAAAATAAAATAAAATAAAATAAAATAAAATAAAATATGACCAATTTTTTAAACTCATTCTAAAATGGGTGATCTTCCATTTAGCCGTCGATATTGGAAATTAAGCTCATATCTGAAGGCCATCATATTATAGAAAACGCGTTAATTTCTTACACCTAAATGAGCTCATAAGAAGCAATTTTTTGAGGCGTTTTTGACACTTACATGGCCCAGAATGTTAACTGGGATAATATGGTGCCAACATCCTTAAACTGTACCGTTCCGAACCCTTTAGACCCCTTTTTCCACTTTGGTTTTGAAAGAATCCTTGGAGGATATGTTCAGGGAGTCCCCTCTGGGTTCCTAGATAGAAAGGATTCGTACTATTCATTTATCAACTCAAAAAGCTACCACTTTTTCTGTCAATACAAACGACAAAAAAATTCAACATTTCAAAAAATTATAAAATTTTTTTGAGTTTTCAAAATTTGAAGGCGAACGAAATTTAATTTCATGAAAACGGGAAAAAAATCTCTGCAATTTAGGGAAATAATCGTGCAAACTCAGTTTTATTGATATCAATAAATTAGTTGGAATAACAAAACAAGAAGCAAAATAAAATGTAAGTTTATTTGCGGTTCTTAAAACTAACAACAAAAAAAACTAAGGCGCTGATATTACCCAAACAAATAAAAGTAGTGGCTCACAATCGGTAAATGAATTTCAAGCTAAACTCTTTATATCGGATTACTTACAGATGAGCGGTCGTGACGACTTCTTTTCCAAAGAGGCTGCACTCGTCAACAAATCCAAACGAGAGCTTGCGGATGGGCGCGACAAAGATCCAATCTACAAATTGCGACTGCAATGCTTTAGCCGTGGAGCAACGGGCATACTCGGATTAGCTAGGTAAGTGGGGGAGAGGTAGGAAACTCACCAAAGGATTATAAAACGAAGTGGGCAACACAACAGAGAAGCTTATCAAAGGACAAATACAAAAAATGTTGTCAGATGGAGTAAGGTGCGGCGAGCAAAATGAAGGAAGCAATAATATTGAGTCCAAAACAGACACGGAATTTAATGCACCAAAGTCTATATGGCACAGCCCAATAGGTTAACAAGGCATTTCGACTGTAGTTATTTTTATAATTCGTTGGCGTGCATAGGCAAAAGAGAGTTACAACAGTGCAGGGATTTGGTTAGCAGCTATGCAGATGAGAGCCGATATGAAACTGCAATTGAAAGCAAATACAATGCAATGAAATGAAATATTCAACATTTCGCTGAACTATACGAAGTAACTTTAATCCTGTTGTTGCTCGAGTGCCTGTAACAAGGTGGTCCTTAATTGGAGGGATATGAATTTTTCTTGAACTTGGAAAAGTAACATTTTCCATTTTATACCAAAATGTTTCAAAACACATTGGAACACAGGTTGATACAGATTTGTATATGAAAACTGTACCGCAAAGCTCTTGCTAATTGGTTGCATTGGTGCGTGTCATCTAAATCTATTTATCCATGATGAACCTTTTTGTAATTAGTATGGGAATCTACTCTTGCTTTATATCTAGGATTTCAGACAGGCTCCCGAAGTAATGTTACCTTGGAAATTTCGTGAATTATTGAAGCTTTTATTTTATTTTAATTAATTTATTTAGCGCACCCTAGTAAATACTCATTGCTTCATTGCTTAGTCATCATCCAATGGCTTCTCGTAGTACCTACTAATTCGCCGTCCAATTCGAGCTGCAACACACGACCTCGACCGTCGACCATCAACCGTGGTCCATCGACCGTCTCGCGTATGCACCTTACCCCACACACACAAACCATCTGTTCGTCTATGACTATTCAACCAGCTGCCCAATCATTCATCAGTCGTCATCATGCCGCATAAACTATTCAAGAGTACTGCACTCTCTCTCTCTCTCTGCTTCCTGTGCCAAATGTAACTTAATGCATTCTGGAATGCCACAGTATTGCTGTTGACTAGCTGACAGATGGTTAGTTGCTTCTTTGGTTGATGATTTTGTTTTGGTTGCATTGGGTGGTAAAGTTGGGCAGAGCTCAGATTTAAACTCATATTATGTCTGCCTGCCTATTTGTTTTTTTTTTTTTTAAGTTTTGGTTTTTTTTCATCTCTCCACCTCATTTGCATGTATGGGAGAGCCTCGACAGGTTGTCAAGCACGGAAGGGCATAAGTTGTACATGCCACAGCATTAAAGTAATGAAATTACTCAAAATGTCAAAAAAAATATCTGCAAATGGCACGCAGAGTTGGGTGGGCTCTTAAACTCAATAAGAAGGAAGTTTGTTTGCGGAAAACCTTGTAAATTAAAAAAAAAAAATCAGGTTAGGCATTTGAAGTCTTCTGATGAAAGTACATATCGCGGCTGAGTAACTAGAAGATCACCCTATTTTTAAATGTTTTTCAAAAACGTCCTTTCTTAGAATTTGGCTAGCTTAAAATAGGTTTTTCGCATGTGGAAAAACTTGATTTTTCAGAAGAGGCTTTTAAATTTTGTTCGGTTAGGTGGCAACCCTAGGCTTCAATCCGGCTTAAATATGTCATTGTTGAAATACGGCGAAAATACCTTTCATTTAAAAACCACATTGGCATGCCTTGCTCAATATTTAAAAAAAATCGAGAAGGTGTCAACCCTGTCAACCTCCCCAAGTGGCAGCACGCATGTATCTTAGAATGAATCAAACTATCTTTATGCTAAATTTTATACAAATCGGTCAAGCGGTTCCCGAAATATATAAGGAAAAATAAATAAAATGCGGTCAGGTGGCAACCTAGTTGGAAATCCTGCTTAAAATTGTCATATTTGGAATACGATCGAAAATACCTTTCATTTGATACCCATATTGGCATATCTTGCTCAATATTAAAAAAAAAATCAAGGCAGATGACAGCCCTGTAAACCGCCCTAAGTGGCAACACCCATGTATTTAATCTAAAAATGAATCGAGCTGTCTGTATGCCAAATTTTATCCAAATCGGTCAAGCAGCTGCCGATATATACGAAAAAATAAATAAATTGCGGTTAGGTGGCAACTCTACGTGAAATTTCATATTTGAAATACGGCCCAAAATACCTTTCATTTGATACCCATATTGGCATGTCTAGCTCTATATTAAAAAAAATTGGGATAGGTGGCAACCCTACTCTCTACACATATGCTAAATTTCATCCAAATCGGTCAAGCGGTTCCCGAGATAGTACCGGATATATATACGTTACCTTAATTCACAAAGGACCTAATTGACACATTTTTTGAAAATGCCTTTTTCACATTTTAAGGAGTTACTAGCAGTAATAATAGCTTCGTTTCTTTCCTGATAATTATGAATAATTATTCCTGAAAAAGCGTTTCTTGAACAAAACTAGCAGCGAATTCAGCAGCTTTGTGACATTTAATTGAGTGAGAGAGCACCAATTCGCTGCAAGTTATTGCTGGAGATTTTTCGTCCAGCAGAAACTAGCAAGTAGGAACAGCTGATCGGTGACATAGCAAAACAACAACAAAAAATGTGAATTCAAATTGTTAGCCAATCAGAAACGTAACCGCTGTTTTGTCTGCAAGTTCCTACTGATTCATGTTCGACGAAAAATTTGCAGAAATGAGATTTTGACAGCTTTTTACAAGACTCTCTTCCGCTGACAGTTCTTCGCTGGATTTTTCAAGAAACATACCTAACAGTGATATTCGAAATTTACAAAGCTGTATTTACATGCGTTCAATGTAAAAATTTTTTTGTTTTTTGCTTCTGCTGTACAATTTTTTTATGTGAGTTAGGGCCTTTTTGAATTAAGGTAACGATATACAAGATTAACTCGTTTAAAGTGACAAGATTTGGAATAGGGGGTCTTCGAAACATTTTTGAGATAGTGTTTTTGAAAAATGTCTGGAACTGATCTCTCAGTCGGCCGTAAAAAATATGCATCTAACGATTTTAAAGTGAGCTTCATTCTTTTTAGAACTTTTCGCAATATGGATGATGATGGCAACAAATCACTGAATTATGAGGAGTTTAGTAAAGGCATACGTGAAACAGGCATAGATTGTACGGAAAGCGAAATTAAGGAAATGTTTGACAAGTAAGAAAAACTAAATGCTGATTGACAAAATACATTTGAAGCGTTCAGAGCAACAACGTACTGTTAGTACTACTAACCCACAAAATAACCAATTCTGAATTAATAACAAAAAAATAAATTTGTGATTAGTCCGTTGTTGCCCTGATGGCCTTAGTTGGTTTAAGCATATTTTTTAAAAGAGCAGTTATATAACACTTTGATTATCTCATGATTTTAAAGCCTTACTCTCTCCAATGTCGTTGGGAAACTATCGATAGTGGCGACTGTTAATACCTTGAGACTTTTATGCTGAATTTGATAAGTCAAACCATTATCTCAAAACACAAAAGTTAGCATGAGATAATCACCTCGCTCGCTTGCCAGGAGCATGACCGTGCAAATCGGTTATTGCTCTCGCAAAATTTGAAATTTTAGTTTATTAAATAAATATATTTTTGCAAGTTATATTTTCATTATACTCTTTCCACTGATAAATGTTTTAAGTCAATATTCCATCAATTCCTCTTTTAAAAATTTCAAAGTATTTTTTTTAATTTACGTTGTGCCAGAACCATGAATGTGTAGCAAAAATTGTTACGTATACGCCATGGCGTCTGGTACAATGCAATACATTCTTGTTTCTGGCTCAACCAAAAATTTTAAAAATTCTGAAATTTAATTTTTAAACACTTTCGTTTCGCCAGAAACATGAATGTGTAGCAAATTTCCGGGCGGTTCCTTGTAATTTGGAAACCCAGTATTTTCGTAAATCGTGGAGAAACGAGAGAGTAGTGACATGAGCCTATTAACTCAAATCTGAAAAATTTATTTTTGTGAACATATTTCTAACACTTCTCTCTTACTATGTTTATGCAGATTCGATGAAGATAACGACGGAGTGATCAATATGACGGAGTTTTTGCTAAAACTGCGGGTAGGTTTAGTCCTTACCAATGATCTTCAATTAAAATTTCTACTTTAATTTGCATACTTGAATACCATTTCTGCTTCCATCTAACTAAATTTGCTCTCCCTCACATATCTTATTTAGCCACCCATGCATCAATCACGTTTGGATATAATCGATAAAGCATTCAAAAAAATCGATCGAAGCGGTGATGGCGAAATCACCATTGACGACCTCAAAACAATTTACTGCGTTAAAGATCATCCGAAATATTTGAGTGGCGAAATGACCGAAAACGAAATACTTACACTGTTTCTCAATAATTTCGAAGGTGGTGGCGGCAATCGCGATGGCAAAGTAACGAAGGAGGAGTTCCTCAATTATTATGCCACAATAAGCGCTTCAATTGATAATGATGCTTATTTTGATTTGGTTATGCGAAAGGCATATAAATTGTAAACGCGCCAAAGGTAGGACAGAGGCTGCCACAAAAGAAAAGCTTAGAATTTATTTTGAAAATATATATAAAAAAAAAAGAAAATTAGTTAGCTGTTGACTTTTTGAACTAAACTAATTAAAACTAGCAAATATTTAACTGTAATGTTTTTTGAAGAAGCGTCTAACAAAACTAACAAAATTTTAGCTAGAAAAATGTAATATTTAAAAAAATATCGTCGTTTTTTGTTAACTCTTAAAAATATTATCAAAACGAATCTTTATAATTTCAATTTCTACCCCTTAATTTGTTAAGTCATTTTTAACTCGATGTACAATTTTATTGTGCACAAACTACACATTTTTGGTATTTACTATGAAATAAACAAATTTCGATGTTAAAAAAATAATTGTAACCTATCTCTAATATTTGGTAAGCCTATTTGTATTGCCACCACTGTGTAAAGAGCTAAATATCTATTTAGCAATTTTACAGTGATGCGAGCAAAACATTCAAAGGAGACGAGGATTCTAAAAACTGTTAGTTTTCTCTCATCTGTCCTCTTTTTACTGTAAAAAAGTATGTTTGTATGTTCGTTACTTAACTTTAGACGGTATACCAAACATGCTAATTAATCAGATACAATAAAAGTCACGTCGATAAAAAGTTCCAGCAAAGTACATGCAATCACGTATGGTGCATAATTAGGAGTTTGTTAATTGGCAATACGTGTTTTTTTTATTTTACTCATACATGTGTATCTATTTTCACATAGTTAGCTAGTTAGTGTAGCGACTAAATATTAGCACTGATCCTCTACGTTTATTATTATTATTATTATTATTATGCCCAACGGATTTTACCCACCATCCCGCCCAACCGACACGAGGGGCGCATCCGCATAACGCGCGGATTAATTTGGCGAGTGTTTGAAAGGCGGAGGTTTGTTAAGCGTCGAGTTCTCAAAATGTTCAGCTACAGAAAGGAATTCATCAGCTGAGTGATATACATAAATAAATAGGGAATTGCAATAAATTAATACAACGTAGAAATCAAGTGTTCAGTTATTTTGATCATAAAAAGCGACTCCGAAATATCAAATGTGCCTGAATGAGAGTTAAAATCTTCGCACAAACACTGGAAAGGCTCGTGTAATTGAAAATTTGTCCTGCATTGCTTCAGCCGAATAGGCCTAAAGTGTCGTGAAGGTCGGGACGGAATATTAAAGTTAATTTCGTTTAAAAGAAATGGGCTGGAAATCGATCCGTTTATCAGTTTAGTCATGAATAATACACCTAGCATTTCCCTACGACTTGCAAGGGTTGGGAGATTGATAAGTTTCAAACGATTAGTATAAGGTGGAAGGTTATACGTTGAATCCCATTGTAGATTTCTCAATGCAAAGAGTAAGAACTGTTTTTGAATTGATTCTAGCCTATCAATATAAAGTTGGTGACGCGGATTCCATATAACTGAGCAATATTCTAATATAGGTCTAACTAGTGTAGTAAAAAGAGTCTTCGTAACATAAGGGTCATTAAATTCCTTTGACCACCTTTTCACAAAAGCTAAAACACCTCTATTAACTGTTGTCTTATTAACTGTTGCCTCAATATGAGAACTAAAACTAAGCTTGGGGTTCATTGTCACCCCCAAGTCAACAAAAACATTAACATGTTCAAGATTGTGGTTGTTGATTGCATAAGAAGCTGGCTGTAGATCCCTACGTGAAAAACACATGAACTTACATTTTTTCAGATTAAGCGGCATATTGTTAACGTTGCACCAAGTTACTAAGTGGTCTAAATCAATTTGAAGCAAATAACGTTCTTCTATCGATGCATATGACTTAAAAAGTTTAACATCGTCAGCATACATCAAGATATTCGAAAACTTTATTGTTGTAACAGATATCATTGATAAAAAGCAAAAACAGAACCGGGCCAAGATGGCTACCCTGAGGAACACCAGAGGAGACATCGATGACATTTGAAATTGCATTATTAAAGGTAACTCTTTGCGTTCTACCACGGCGATAGGAGGATATCCAAAGGGTGAGAGCGGGTTGAAAGCCAACCAGGGCAAGTTTATGAATAAGTAAAGAGTGGCTAACCTTGTCAAAGGCTTTACTAAAGTCGGTGTGGAGATTATCCCTAAACCCATTCGAGACATGTGTAGTGAATTCAAGTAAATTAGTTGTGGTCGATTTACCCTTACAGAAACCGTGTGGTAGTTGGCAATCAGTGTTGATATAGAAAATGAAAGGTGATTGGTGACGATAGCTTCAAAAATTTTAGGAATAGCAGAGAGCTTCGCTATTCCGCGATAGTTTAGTATAGATGTTTTACTCCCACTTTTATAAAGAGGTATAAGAAAGGACTCTTTCCATGAAGCCGGGAAAACGCCGCGCTATAGAGAAAGATTGAACAAATCGGTCAGTGGCAGGTATATGTGTTCTGCACACTTTTTAAGAAAACATGTCCGGATTAAATCAGGGCCAAACTTGGTTGACTCCTTTAAGGATTTCAGATGTGACAAAACATCTCCTGGATCTATACTAGGAACATAAATTGAGTTACATGAATGTTGACGATATGGGTTTGTGATGAATTAGTTTCGGAAGAGTAATTAGACTTGAAAAATTGAGCAAAGAAATCAGCAATCACTAGATCATCGCTGGATATGTTATCGTTAAATTTCATTGTTGAAGGAAACCCTTTTACTCTGCGGTTAGAGTTTACGAAACCATAAAATGACTTAGAATTGGAAATAATGTTCTGTTTAGTTTTAAATAAGTAATCGTTGTAACATTTTTTGTTTAATTCTAAATATTTATGACGCAAAATAGTGTACTTAAGATAATCTGAGCGTGAACCAGTTTTCTTGTATAATTTAAAAATTCGAGACTTCTTATTTTTCAAAGTTTTTAGCTCTTTAGTGAACATCAGTGCTACATCACAAAAATAGTTACGTTTAGGTACATATTTTTCAAAAAGGCTATAAATTGTATTGTTGAAATGTAAAAGGTTATTCTCAATGTCATCTTGATATCGAGGTCAAATAAATTTAGATAGTTCAAAATTTGACTTTTTAAAGCTGGCTTTAGAAAAATCAAATCTTGTATTAGAAACAGATGGTTTTTTAAAAAAAGCTGAAGGCATCACCTTTCCAAAATGCTAAAATTGAATGCTCTAGCTGCTCCCGCTCAAAAGTTATAGCCAAAAGAAAAAAATGTAGATAACACCTGTATATAAATGGCTGCCAAATCCACAATTTTCAAGCGATTTTGATGATCTATAGCTTAAAAAAAAGCTGAAGGCATCGCCTTTCCAAAATGCTAAAATTCAATGCTCTAGCTGCTTCCGTTCAAAAGTTATAGCCAAAAGAAAAAAATGTAGATAACACCTGTATATAAATGGCTGCCAAATCCACAATTTTCAAGCGATTTTGATGATCTATAGCTTAAAAAAAAGCTGAAGGCATCGCCTTTCCAAAATGCTAAAATTCAATGCTCTAGCTGCTTCCGTTCAAAAGTTATAGCCAAAAGAAAAAAATGTAGATAACACCTGTATATAAATGGCTGCCAAATCCACAATTTTCAAGCGATTTTGATGATCTATAGCTTAAAAAAAAGCTGAAGGCATCGCCTTTCCAAAATGCTAAAATTCAATGCTCTAGCTGCTTCCGTTCAAAAGTTATAGCCAAAAGAAAAAAATGTAGATAACACCTGTATATAAATGGCTGCCAAATCCACAATTTTCAAGCGATTTTGATGATCTATACCTTAAAAAAAAGTATCTATTTAGCAATTTTACAGTGATGCGAGCAAAACATTCAAAGGAGACGAGGATTCTAAAAACTGTTAGTTTTCTCTCATCTGTCCTCTTTTTACTGTAAAAAAGTATGTTTGTATGTTCGTTACTTAACTTTAGACGATATACCAAACATGCTAATTAATCAGGTACAATAAAAGTCACGTCGATAAAAAGTTGCAGCAAAGTACATGCAATCACGTATGGTGCATAATTAGGAATTTGTTAATTGGCAATACGTGTTTTTTTATTTTACTCATACATGTGTATCTATTTTCACATAGTTAGCTAGTTAGTGTAGCGACTAAATATTAGCTCTGATCCTTTACGTTTTTTATTATTATTATTATTATGCCCAACGGATTTTACCCACCATCCCGCCCAACCGACACGATGGGCGCATCCGCATAACCCGCGGATTAATTTGGCGAGTGTTTGAAAGGCAGAGGTTTGTTAAGCGTCGAGTTCTCAAAATGCTCAGCTACAGAAAGGAATTCATCAGCTGAGTGATATACATAAATAAATAGAGATAATAGAACAGTTATTTTGATCATAAAAAGCGAGTCCGAAATATCAAATGTGCCTGAATGAGAGTTAAAATCTTCGCACAAACACTGGAAAGGCTCGTGTAATTGAAAATTTGTCCTGCATTGCTTCAGCCGAATAGGCCTAAAGTGTCGTGAAGGTCGGCTGCCAAATCCACAATTTTCGAGCGATTTTGATGAACTATAGCTTAAAAAAAAGCTGAAGGCATCGCCTTTCCAAAATGCTAAAATTCAATGCTCTAGCTGCTTCCGTTCAGAAGTTATAGCCAAAAGAAAAAAATGTAGATAACACCTGTATATAAATGGCTGCCAAATCCACAATTTTCAAGCGATTTTGATGATCTATAGCGTAAAAAAAAGCTGAAGGCATCGCCTTTCCAAAATGCTAAAATTCAATGCTCTAGCTGCTTCCGTTCAGAAGTTATAGCCAAAAGAAAAAAATGTAGATAACACCTGTATATAAATGGCTGCCAAATCCACAATTTTCGAGCGATTTTGATGATCTATAGCTTAAAAAAAAGCTGAAGGCATCGCCTTTCCAAAATGCTAAAATTCAATGCTCTAGCTGCTTCCGTTCAGAAGTTATAGCCAAAAGAAAAAAATGTAGATGACACCTGTATATAAATGGCTGCCAAATCCACAATTTTCAAGCGATTTTGATGATCTATAGCGTAAAAAAAAGCTGAAGGCATCGCCTTTCCAAAATGCTAAAATTCAATGCTCTAGCTGCTTCCGTTCAGAAGTTATAGCCAAAAGAAAAAAATGTAGATAACACCTGTATATAAATGGCTGCCAAATCCACAATTTTCGAGCGATTTTGATGATCTATAGCTTAAAAAAAAGCTGAAGGCATCGCCTTTCCAAAATGCTAAAATTCAATGCTCTAGCTGCTTCCGTTCAGAAGTTATAGCCAAAAGAAAAAAATGTAGATGACACCTGTATATAAATGGCTGCCAAATCCACAATTTTCAAGCGATTTTGATGATCTATAGCGTAAAAAAAAGCTGAAGGCATCGCCTTTCCAAAATGCTAAAATTCAATGCTCTAGCTGCTTCCGTTCAGAAGTTATAGCCAAAAGAAAAAAATGTAGATAACAGCTGTATATAAATGGCTGCCAAATCCACAATTTTCGAGCGATTTTGATGATCTATAGCGTAAAAAAAAGCTGAAGGCATCGCCTTTCCAAAATGCTAAAATTCAATGCTCTAGCTGCTTCCGTTCAGAAGTTATAGCCAAAAGAAAAAAATGTAGATGACACCTGTATATAAATGGCTGCCAAATCCACAATTTTTCAAGCGATTTTGATGATCTATAGCGTAAAAAAAAGCTGAAGGCATCGCCTTTCCAAAATGCTAAAATTCAATGCTCTAGCTGCTTCCGTTCAGAAGTTATAGCCAAAAGAAAAAAATGTAGATAACACCTGTATATAAATGGCTGCCAAATCCACAATTTTCGAGCGATTTTGATGATCTATAGCGTAAAAAAAAGCTGAAGGCATCGCCTTTTCAAAATGCTAAAATTCAATGCTCTAGCTGCTTCCGTTCAGAAGTTATAGCCAAAAGAAGAAATGTAGATAACACCTGTATATAAATTCACAATTTTCAAGCGATTTTGATGATCTATAGCGTAAAAAAAAGCTGAAGGCATCGCCTTTCCAAAATGCTAAAATTCAATGCTCTAGCTGCTTCCGTTCAGAAGTTATAGCCAAAAGAAAAAATGTAGATAACACCTGTATATAAATGGCTGCCAAATCCACAATTTTCGAGCGATTTTGATGATCTATAGCTTAAAAAAAAGCTGAAGGCATCGCCTTTCCAAAATGCTAAAATTCAATGCTCTAGCTGCTTCCGTTCAGAAGTTATAGCCAAAAGAAAAAAATGTAGATGACACCTGTATATAAATGGCTGCCAAATCCACAATTTTCAAGCGATTTTGATGATCTATAGCGTAAAAAAAAGCTGAAGGCATCGCCTTTCCAAAATGCTAAAATTCAATGCTCTAGCTGCTTCCGTTCAGAAGTTATAGCCAAAAGAAAAAAATGTAGATAACACCTGTATATAAATGGCTGCCAAATCCACAATTTTCGAGCGATTTTGATGATCTATAGCTTAAAAAAAAGCTGAAGGCATCGCCTTTCCAAAATGCTAAAATTCAATGCTCTAGCTGCTTCCGTTCAGAAGTTATAGCCAAAAGAAAAAAATGTAGATGACACCTGTATATAAATGGCTGCCAAATCCACAATTTTCAAGCGATTTTGATGATCTATAGCGTAAAAAAAAGCTGAAGGCATCGCCTTTCCAAAATGCTAAAATTCAATGCTCTAGCTGCTTCCGTTCAGAAGTTATAGCCAAAAGAAAAAAATGTAGATAACACCTGTATATAAATGGCTGCCAAATCCACAATTTTCGAGCGATTTTGATGATCTATAGCGTAAAAAAAAGCTGAAGGCATCGCCTTTCCAAAATGCTAAAATTCAATGCTCTAGCTGCTTCCGTTCAGAAGTTATAGCCAAAAGAAAAAAATGTAGATGACACCTGTATATAAATGGCTGCCAAATCCACAATTTTCAAGCGATTTTGATGATCTATAGCGTAAAAAAAAGCTGAAGGCATCGCCTTTCCAAAATGCTAAAATTCAATGCTCTAGCTGCTTCCGTTCAGAAGTTATAGCCAAAAGAAAAAAATGTAGATAACACCTGTATATAAATGGCTGCCAAATCCACAATTTTCGAGCGATTTTGATGATCTATAGCGTAAAAAAAAGCTGAAGGCATCGCCTTTTCAAAATGCTAAAATTCAATGCTCTAGCTGCTTCCGTTCAGAAGTTATAGCCAAAAGAAGAAATGTAGATAACACCTGTATATAAATGGCTGCCAAATTCACAATTTTCAAGCGATTTTGATGATCTATAGCGTAAAAAAAAGCTGAAGGCATCGCCTTTCCAAAATGCTAAAATTCAATGCTCTAGCTGCTTCCGTTCAGAAGTTATAGCCAAAAGAAAAAATGTAGATAACACCTGTATATAAATGGCTGCCAAATCCACAATTTTCGAGCGATTTTGATGATCTATAGCTTAAAAAAAAGCTGAAGGCATCGCCTTTCCAAAATGCTAAAATTCAATGCTCTAGCTGCTTCCGTTCAGAAGTTATAGCCAAAAGAAAAAAATGTAGATGACACCTGTATATAAATGGCTGCCAAATCCACAATTTTCAAGCGATTTTGATGATCTATAGCGTAAAAAAAAGCTGAAGGCATCGCCTTTCCAAAATGCTAAAATTCAATGCTCTAGCTGCTTCCGTTCAGAAGTTATAGCCAAAAGAAAAAAATGTAGATAACACCTGTATATAAATGGCTGCCAAATCCACAATTTTCGAGCGATTTTGATGATCTATAGCTTAAAAAAAAGCTGAAGGCATCGCCTTTCCAAAATGCTAAAATTCAATGCTCTAGCTGCTTCCGTTCAGAAGTTATAGCCAAAAGAAAAAAATGTAGATGACACCTGTATATAAATGGCTGCCAAATCCACAATTTTCAAGCGATTTTGATGATCTATAGCGTAAAAAAAAGCTGAAGGCATCGCCTTTCCAAAATGCTAAAATTCAATGCTCTAGCTGCTTCCGTTCAGAAGTTATAGCCAAAAGAAAAAAATGTAGATAACACCTGTATATAAATGGCTGCCAAATCCACAATTTTCGAGCGATTTTGATGATCTATAGCGTAAAAAAAAGCTGAAGGCATCGCCTTTTCAAAATGCTAAAATTCAATGCTCTAGCTGCTTCCGTTCAGAAGTTATAGCCAAAAGAAGAAATGTAGATAACACCTGTATATAAATTCACAATTTTCAAGCGATTTTGATGATCTATAGCGTAAAAAAAAGCTGAAGGCATCGCCTTTCCAAAATGCTAAAATTCAATGCTCTAGCTGCTTCCGTTCAGAAGTTATAGCCAAAAGAAAAAATGTAGATAACACCTGTATATAAATGGCTGCCAAATCCACAATTTTCGAGCGATTTTGATGATCTATAGCTTAAAAAAAAGCTGAAGGCATCGCCTTTCCAAAATGCTAAAATTCAATGCTCTAGCTGCTTCCGTTCAGAAGTTATAGCCAAAAGAAAAAAATGTAGATGACACCTGTATATAAATGGCTGCCAAATCCACAATTTTCAAGCGATTTTGATGATCTATAGCGTAAAAAAAAGCTGAAGGCATCGCCTTTCCAAAATGCTAAAATTCAATGCTCTAGCTGCTTCCGTTCAGAAGTTATAGCCAAAAGAAAAAAATGTAGATAACACCTGTATATAAATGGCTGCCAAATCCACAATTTTCGAGCGATTTTGATGATCTATAGCTTAAAAAAAAGCTGAAGGCATCGCCTTTCCAAAATGCTAAAATTCAATGCTCTAGCTGCTTCCGTTCAGAAGTTATAGCCAAAAGAAAAAAATGTAGATGACACCTGTATATAAATGGCTGCCAAATCCACAATTTTCAAGCGATTTTGATGATCTATAGCGTAAAAAAAAGCTGAAGGCATCGCCTTTCCAAAATGCTAAAATTCAATGCTCTAGCTGCTTCCGTTCAGAAGTTATAGCCAAAAGAAAAAAATGTAGATAACACCTGTATATAAATGGCTGCCAAATCCACAATTTTCGAGCGATTTTGATGATCTATAGCGTAAAAAAAAGCTGAAGGCATCGCCTTTCCAAAATGCTAAAATTCAATGCTCTAGCTGCTTCCGTTCAGAAGTTATAGCCAAAAGAAAAAAATGTAGATGACACCTGTATATAAATGGCTGCCAAATCCACAATTTTCAAGCGATTTTGATGATCTATAGCGTAAAAAAAAGCTGAAGGCATCGCCTTTCCAAAATGCTAAAATTCAATGCTCTAGCTGCTTCCGTTCAGAAGTTATAGCCAAAAGAAAAAAATGTAGATAACACCTGTATATAAATGGCTGCCAAATCCACAATTTTCGAGCGATTTTGATGATCTATAGCGTAAAAAAAAGCTGAAGGCATCGCCTTTTCAAAATGCTAAAATTCAATGCTCTAGCTGCTTCCGTTCAGAAGTTATAGCCAAAAGAAGAAATGTAGATAACACCTGTATATAAATGGCTGCCAAATTCACAATTTTCAAGCGATTTTGATGATCTATAGCGTAAAAAAAAGCTGAAGGCATCGCCTTTCCAAAATGCTAAAATTCAATGCTCTAGCTGCTTCCGTTCAGAAGTTATAGCCAAAAGAAAAAATGTAGATAACACCTGTATATAAATGGCTGCCAAATCCACAATTTTCGAGCGATTTTGATGATCTATAGCTTAAAAAAAAGCTGAAGGCATCGCCTTTCCAAAATGCTAAAATTCAATGCTCTAGCTGCTTCCGTTCAGAAGTTATAGCCAAAAGAAAAAAATGTAGATGACACCTGTATATAAATGGCTGCCAAATCCACAATTTTCAAGCGATTTTGATGATCTATAGCGTAAAAAAAAGCTGAAGGCATCGCCTTTCCAAAATGCTAAAATTCAATGCTCTAGCTGCTTCCGTTCAGAAGTTATAGCCAAAAGAAAAAAATGTAGATAACACCTGTATATAAATGGCTGCCAAATCCACAATTTTCGAGCGATTTTGATGATCTATAGCTTAAAAAAAAGCTGAAGGCATCGCCTTTCCAAAATGCTAAAATTCAATGCTCTAGCTGCTTCCGTTCAGAAGTTATAGCCAAAAGAAAAAAATGTAGATGACACCTGTATATAAATGGCTGCCAAATCCACAATTTTCAAGCGATTTTGATGATCTATAGCGTAAAAAAAAGCTGAAGGCATCGCCTTTCCAAAATGCTAAAATTCAATGCTCTAGCTGCTTCCGTTCAGAAGTTATAGCCAAAAGAAAAAAATGTAGATAACACCTGTATATAAATGGCTGCCAAATCCACAATTTTCGAGCGATTTTGATGATCTATAGCGTAAAAAAAAGCTGAAGGCATCGCCTTTCCAAAATGCTAAAATTCAATGCTCTAGCTGCTTCCGTTCAGAAGTTATAGCCAAAAGAAAAAATGTAGATGACACCTGTATATAAATGGCTGCCAAATCCACAATTTTCAAGCGATTTTGATGATCTATTGCGTAAAAAAAAGCTGAAGGCATCACCTTTCCAAAATGCTAAAATTCAATGCTCTAGCTGCTTCCGTTCAGAAGTTATAGCCAAAAGAAAAAAATGTAGATGACACCTGTATATAAATGGCTGCCAAATCCACAATTTTCAAGCGATTTTGATGATCTATTGCGTAAAAAAAAGCTGAAGGCATCACCTTTCCAAAATGCTAAAATTCAATGCTCTAGCTGCTTCCGTTCAGAAGTTATAGCCAAAAGAAAAAAATGTAGATGACACCTGTATATAAATGGCTGCCAAATCCACAATTTTCAAGCGATTTTGATGATCTATAGCGTAAAAAAAGCTGAAGGCATCGCCTTTCCAAAATGCTAAAATTCAATGCTCTAGCTGCTTCCGTTCAGAAGTTATAGCCAAAAGAAAAAATGTAGATAACTCCTGTATATAAATGGCTGCCAAATTCACAATTTTCAAGCGATTTTGATGATCTATAGCGTAAAAAAAAGCTGAAGGCATCGCCTTTCCAAAATGCTAAAATTCAATGCTCTAGCTGCTTCCGTTCAGAAGTTATAGCCAAAAGAAAAAAATGTAGATGACACCTGTATATAAATGGCTGCCAAATCCACAATTTTCGAGCGATTTTGATGATCTATAGCTTAAAAAAAAGCTGAAGGCATCGCCTTTCCAAAATGCTAAAATTCAATGCTCTAGCTGCTTCCGTTCAGAAGTTATAGCCAAAAGAAAAAAATGTAGATGACACCTGTATATAAATGGCTGCCAAATCCACAATTTTCAAGCGATTTTGATGATCTATAGCTTAAAAAAAAGCTGAAGGCATCGCCTTTCCAAAATGCTAAAATTCAATGCTCTAGCTGCTTCCGTTCAGAAGTTATAGCCAAAAGAAAAAATGTAGATAACACCTGTATATAAATGGCTGCCAAATTCACAATTTTCAAGCGATTTTGATGATCTATAGCGTAAAAAAAAGCTGAAGGCATCGCCTTTCCAAAATGCTAAAATTCAATGCTCTAGCTGCTTCCGTTCAGAAGTTATAGCCAAAAGAAAAAAATGTAGATGACACCTGTATATAAATGGCTGCCAAATCCACAATTTTCGAGCGATTTTGATGATCTATAGCTTAAAAAAAAGCTGAAGGCATCGCCTTTCCAAAATGCTAAAATTCAATGCTCTAGCTGCTTCCGTTCAAAAGTTATAGCCAAAAGAAAAAAATGTAGAATACACCTGTATATAAATGGCTGCCAAATCCACAATTTTCAAGCGATTTTGATGATCTATAGCTTAAAAAAAAGCTGAAGGCATCGCCTTTCCAAAATGCTAAAATTCAATGCTCTAGCTGCTTCCGTTCAGAAGTTATAGCCAAAAGAAAAAAATGTAGATGACACCTGTATATAAATGGTTGCCAAATCCACAATTTTCGAGCGATTTTGATGATCTATAGCTTAAAAAAAAGCTGAAGGCATCGCCTTTCCAAAATGCTAAAATTCAATGCTCTAGCTGCTTCCGTTCAGAAGTTATAGCCAAAAGAAAAAAATGTAGATGACACCTGTATATAAATGGCTGCCAAATCCACAATTTTCGAGCGATTTTGATGATCTATAGCTTAAAAAAAAGCTGAAGGCATCGCCTTTCCAAAATGCTAAAATTCAATGCTCTAGCTGCTTCCGTTCAGAAGTTATAGCCAAAAGAAAAAAATGTAGATGACACCTGTATATAAATGGCTGCCAAATCCACAATTTTCAAGCGATTTTGATGATCTATAGCGTAAAAAAAAGCTGAAGGCATCGCCTTTCCAAAATGCTAAAATTCAATGCTCTAGCTGCTTCCGTTCAGAAGTTATAGCCAAAAGAAAAAAATGTAGATAACACCTGTATATAAATGGCTGCCAAATCCACAATTTTCGAGCGATTTTGATGATCTATAGCGTAAAAAAAAGCTGAAGGCATCGCCTTTCCAAAATGCTAAAATTCAATGCTCTAGCTGCTTCCGTTCAGAAGTTATAGCCAAAAGAAAAAATGTAGATGACACCTGTATATAAATGGCTGCCAAATCCACAATTTTCAAGCGATTTTGATGATCTATTGCGTAAAAAAAAGCTGAAGGCATCACCTTTCCAAAATGCTAAAATTCAATGCTCTAGCTGCTTCCGTTCAGAAGTTATAGCCAAAAGAAAAAAATGTAGATGACACCTGTATATAAATGGCTGCCAAATCCACAATTTTCAAGCGATTTTGATGATCTATAGCGTAAAAAAAAGCTGAAGGCATCGCCTTTCCAAAATGCTAAAATTCAATGCTCTAGCTGCTTCCGTTCAGAAGTTATAGCCAAAAGAAAAAATGTAGATAACACCTGTATATAAATGGCTGCCAAATTCACAATTTTCAAGCGATTTTGATGATCTATAGCGTAAAAAAAAGCTGAAGGCATCGCCTTTCCAAAATGCTAAAATTCAATGCTCTAGCTGCTTCCGTTCAGAAGTTATAGCCAAAAGAAAAAAATGTAGATAACACCTGTATATAAATGGCTGCCAAATCCACAATTTTCGAGCGATTTTGATGATCTATAGCGTAAAAAAAAGCTGAAGGCATCGCCTTTCCAAAATGCTAAAATTCAATGCTCTAGCTGCTTCCGTTCAGAAGTTATAGCCAAAAGAAAAAAATGTAGATAACACCTGTATATAAATGGCTGCCAAATCCACAATTTTCGAGCGATTTTGATGATCTATAGCTTAAAAAAAAGCTGAAGGCATCGCCTTTCCAAAATGCTAAAATTCAATGCTCTAGCTGCTTCCGTTCAGAAGTTATAGCCAAAAGAAAAAAATGTAGATGACACCTGTATATAAATGGCTGCCAAATCCACAATTTTCAAGCGATTTTGATGATCTATAGCGTAAAAAAAAGCTGAAGGCATCGCCTTTCCAAAATGCTAAAATTCAATGCTCTAGCTGCTTCCGTTCAGAAGTTATAGCCAAAAGAAAAAAATGTAGATAACACCTGTATATAAATGGCTGCCAAATCCACAATTTTCGAGCGATTTTGATGATCTATAGCGTAAAAAAAAGCTGAAGGCATCGCCTTTCCAAAATGCTAAAATTCAATGCTCTAGCTGCTTCCGTTCAGAAGTTATAGCCAAAAGAAAAAATGTAGATGACACCTGTATATAAATGGCTGCCAAATCCACAATTTTCAAGCGATTTTGATGATCTATTGCGTAAAAAAAAGCTGAAGGCATCACCTTTCCAAAATGCTAAAATTCAATGCTCTAGCTGCTTCCGTTCAGAAGTTATAGCCAAAAGAAAAAAATGTAGATGACACCTGTATATAAATGGCTGCCAAATCCACAATTTTCAAGCGATTTTGATGATCTATTGCGTAAAAAAAAGCTGAAGGCATCACCTTTCCAAAATGCTAAAATTCAATGCTCTAGCTGCTTCCGTTCAGAAGTTATAGCCAAAAGAAAAAAATGTAGATGACACCTGTATATAAATGGCTGCCAAATCCACAATTTTCAAGCGATTTTGATGATCTATAGCGTAAAAAAAGCTGAAGGCATCGCCTTTCCAAAATGCTAAAATTCAATGCTCTAGCTGCTTCCGTTCAGAAGTTATAGCCAAAAGAAAAAATGTAGATAACACCTGTATATAAATGGCTGCCAAATCCACAATTTTCGAGCGATTTTGATGATCTATAGCGTAAAAAAAAGCTGAAGGCATCGCCTTTCCAAAATGCTAAAATTCAATGCTCTAGCTGCTTCCGTTCAGAAGTTATAGCCAAAAGAAAAAATGTAGATGACACCTGTATATAAATGGCTGCCAAATCCACAATTTTCAAGCGATTTTGATGATCTATTGCGTAAAAAAAAGCTGAAGGCATCACCTTTCCAAAATGCTAAAATTCAATGCTCTAGCTGCTTCCGTTCAGAAGTTATAGCCAAAAGAAAAAAATGTAGATGACACCTGTATATAAATGGCTGCCAAATCCACAATTTTCAAGCGATTTTGATGATCTATAGCGTAAAAAAAAGCTGAAGGCATCGCCTTTCCAAAATGCTAAAATTCAATGCTCTAGCTGCTTCCGTTCAGAAGTTATAGCCAAAAGAAAAAATGTAGATAACACCTGTATATAAATGGCTGCCAAATTCACAATTTTCAAGCGATTTTGATGATCTATAGCGTAAAAAAAAGCTGAAGGCATCGCCTTTCCAAAATGCTAAAATTCAATGCTCTAGCTGCTTCCGTTCAGAAGTTATAGCCAAAAGAAAAAAATGTAGATGACACCTGTATATAAATGGTTGCCAAATCCACAATTTTCGAGCGATTTTGATGATCTATAGCTTAAAAAAAAGCTGAAGGCATCGCCTTTCCAAAATGCTAAAATTCAATGCTCTAGCTGCTTCCGTTCAGAAGTTATAGCCAAAAGAAAAAAATGTAGATGACACCTGTATATAAATGGCTGCCAAATCCACAATTTTCGAGCGATTTTGATGATCTATAGCTTAAAAAAAAGCTGAAGGCATCGCCTTTCCAAAATGCTAAAATTCAATGCTCTAGCTGCTTCCGTTCAGAAGTTATAGCCAAAAGAAAAAAATGTAGATGACACCTGTATATAAATGGCTGCCAAATCCACAATTTTCAAGCGATTTTGATGATCTATAGCGTAAAAAAAAGCTGAAGGCATCGCCTTTCCAAAATGCTAAAATTCAATGCTCTAGCTGCTTCCGTTCAGAAGTTATAGCCAAAAGAAAAAAATGTAGATAACACCTGTATATAAATGGCTGCCAAATCCACAATTTTCGAGCGATTTTGATGATCTATAGCGTAAAAAAAAGCTGAAGGCATCGCCTTTCCAAAATGCTAAAATTCAATGCTCTAGCTGCTTCCGTTCAGAAGTTATAGCCAAAAGAAAAAATGTAGATGACACCTGTATATAAATGGCTGCCAAATCCACAATTTTCAAGCGATTTTGATGATCTATTGCGTAAAAAAAAGCTGAAGGCATCACCTTTCCAAAATGCTAAAATTCAATGCTCTAGCTGCTTCCGTTCAGAAGTTATAGCCAAAAGAAAAAAATGTAGATGACACCTGTATATAAATGGCTGCCAAATCCACAATTTTCAAGCGATTTTGATGATCTATAGCGTAAAAAAAAGCTGAAGGCATCGCCTTTCCAAAATGCTAAAATTCAATGCTCTAGCTGCTTCCGTTCAGAAGTTATAGCCAAAAGAAAAAATGTAGATAACACCTGTATATAAATGGCTGCCAAATTCACAATTTTCAAGCGATTTTGATGATCTATAGCGTAAAAAAAAGCTGAAGGCATCGCCTTTCCAAAATGCTAAAATTCAATGCTCTAGCTGCTTCCGTTCAGAAGTTATAGCCAAAAGAAAAAAATGTAGATAACACCTGTATATAAATGGCTGCCAAATCCACAATTTTCGAGCGATTTTGATGATCTATAGCGTAAAAAAAAGCTGAAGGCATCGCCTTTCCAAAATGCTAAAATTCAATGCTCTAGCTGCTTCCGTTCAGAAGTTATAGCCAAAAGAAAAAAATGTAGATAACACCTGTATATAAATGGCTGCCAAATCCACAATTTTCGAGCGATTTTGATGATCTATAGCTTAAAAAAAAGCTGAAGGCATCGCCTTTCCAAAATGCTAAAATTCAATGCTCTAGCTGCTTCCGTTCAGAAGTTATAGCCAAAAGAAAAAAATGTAGATGACACCTGTATATAAATGGCTGCCAAATCCACAATTTTCAAGCGATTTTGATGATCTATAGCGTAAAAAAAAGCTGAAGGCATCGCCTTTCCAAAATGCTAAAATTCAATGCTCTAGCTGCTTCCGTTCAGAAGTTATAGCCAAAAGAAAAAAATGTAGATAACACCTGTATATAAATGGCTGCCAAATCCACAATTTTCGAGCGATTTTGATGATCTATAGCGTAAAAAAAAGCTGAAGGCATCGCCTTTCCAAAATGCTAAAATTCAATGCTCTAGCTGCTTCCGTTCAGAAGTTATAGCCAAAAGAAAAAATGTAGATGACACCTGTATATAAATGGCTGCCAAATCCACAATTTTCAAGCGATTTTGATGATCTATTGCGTAAAAAAAAGCTGAAGGCATCACCTTTCCAAAATGCTAAAATTCAATGCTCTAGCTGCTTCCGTTCAGAAGTTATAGCCAAAAGAAAAAAATGTAGATGACACCTGTATATAAATGGCTGCCAAATCCACAATTTTCAAGCGATTTTGATGATCTATTGCGTAAAAAAAAGCTGAAGGCATCACCTTTCCAAAATGCTAAAATTCAATGCTCTAGCTGCTTCCGTTCAGAAGTTATAGCCAAAAGAAAAAAATGTAGATGACACCTGTATATAAATGGCTGCCAAATCCACAATTTTCAAGCGATTTTGATGATCTATAGCGTAAAAAAAGCTGAAGGCATCGCCTTTCCAAAATGCTAAAATTCAATGCTCTAGCTGCTTCCGTTCAGAAGTTATAGCCAAAAGAAAAAATGTAGATAACACCTGTATATAAATGGCTGCCAAATCCACAATTTTCGAGCGATTTTGATGATCTATAGCTTAAAAAAAAGCTGAAGGCATCGCCTTTCCAAAATGCTAAAATTCAATGCTCTAGCTGCTTCCGTTCAGAAGTTATAGCCAAAAGAAAAAAATGTAGATAACACCTGTATATAAATGGCTGCCAAATCCACAATTTTCGAGCGATTTTGATGATCTATAGCTTAAAAAAAAGCTGAAGGCATCGCCTTTCCAAAATGCTAAAATTCAATGCTCTAGCTGCTTCCGTTCAGAAGTTATAGCCAAAAGAAAAAAATGTAGATGACACCTGTATATAAATGGCTGCCAAATCCACAATTTTCAAGCGATTTTGATGATCTATAGCGTAAAAAAAAGCTGAAGGCATCGCCTTTCCAAAATGCTAAAATTCAATGCTCTAGCTGCTTCCGTTCAGAAGTTATAGCCAAAAGAAAAAAATGTAGATAACACCTGTATATAAATGGCTGCCAAATCCACAATTTTCGAGCGATTTTGATGATCTATAGCGTAAAAAAAAGCTGAAGGCATCGCCTTTCCAAAATGCTAAAATTCAATGCTCTAGCTGCTTCCGTTCAGAAGTTATAGCCAAAAGAAAAAATGTAGATGACACCTGTATATAAATGGCTGCCAAATCCACAATTTTCAAGCGATTTTGATGATCTATTGCGTAAAAAAAAGCTGAAGGCATCACCTTTCCAAAATGCTAAAATTCAATGCTCTAGCTGCTTCCGTTCAGAAGTTATAGCCAAAAGAAAAAAATGTAGATGACACCTGTATATAAATGGCTGCCAAATCCACAATTTTCAAGCGATTTTGATGATCTATAGCGTAAAAAAAAGCTGAAGGCATCGCCTTTCCAAAATGCTAAAATTCAATGCTCTAGCTGCTTCCGTTCAGAAGTTATAGCCAAAAGAAAAAATGTAGATAACACCTGTATATAAATGGCTGCCAAATTCACAATTTTCAAGCGATTTTGATGATCTATAGCGTAAAAAAAAGCTGAAGGCATCGCCTTTCCAAAATGCTAAAATTCAATGCTCTAGCTGCTTCCGTTCAGAAGTTATAGCCAAAAGAAAAAAATGTAGATAACACCTGTATATAAATGGCTGCCAAATCCACAATTTTCGAGCGATTTTGATGATCTATAGCTTAAAAAAAAGCTGAAGGCATCGCCTTTCCAAAATGCTAAAATTCAATGCTCTAGCTGCTTCCGTTCAGAAGTTATAGCCAAAAGAAAAAAATGTAGATGACACCTGTATATAAATGGCTGCCAAATCCACAATTTTCAAGCGATTTTGATGATCTATAGCGTAAAAAAAAGCTGAAGGCATCGCCTTTCCAAAATGCTAAAATTCAATGCTCTAGCTGCTTCCGTTCAGAAGTTATAGCCAAAAGAAAAAAATGTAGATAACACCTGTATATAAATGGCTGCCAAATCCACAATTTTCAAGCGATTTTGATGATCTATTGCGTAAAAAAAAGCTGAAGGCATCACCTTTCCAAAATGCTAAAATTCAATGCTCTAGCTGCTTCCGTTCAGAAGTTATAGCCAAAAGAAAAAAATGTAGATGACACCTGTATATAAATGGCTGCCAAATCCACAATTTTCAAGCGATTTTGATAATCTATTGCGTAAAAAAAAGCTGAAGGCATCGCCTTTCCAAAATGCTAAAATTCAATGCTCTAGCTGCTTCCGTTCAAAAGTTATAGCCAAAAGAAAAAAAATGTAGATGACACCTGTATATAAATGGCTGCCAAATCCACAATTTTCAAGCGATTTTGATGATCTATAGCGTAAAAAAAAGCTGAAGGCATCGCCTTTCCAAAATGCTAAAATTCAATGCTCTAGCTGCTTCCGTTCAGAAGTTATAGCCAAAAGAAAAAAATGTAGATGACACCTGTATATAAATGGCTGCCAAATCCACAATTTTCGAGCGATTTTGATGATCTATAGCTTAAAAAAAAGCTGAAGGCATCGCCTTTCCAAAATGCTAAAATTCAATGCTCTAGCTGCTTCCGTTCAGAAGTTATAGCCAAAAGAAAAAAATGTAGATGACACCTGTATATAAATGGCTGCCAAATCCACAATTTTCGAGCGATTTTGATGATCTATAGCTTAAAAAAAAGCTGAAGGCATCGCCTTTCCAAAATGCTAAAATTCAATGCTCTAGCTGCTTCCGTTCAGAAGTTATAGCCAAAAGAAAAAAATTTAGATGACACCTGTATATAAATGGCTGCCAAATCCACAATTTTCAAGCGATTTTGATGATCTATAGCGTAAAAAAAAGCTGAAGGCATCGCCTTTCCAAAATGCTAAAATTCAATGCTCTAGCTGCTTCCGTTCAGAAGTTATAGCCAAAAGAAAAAATGTAGATGACACCTGTATATAAATGGCTGCCAAATCCACAATTTTCAAGCGATTTTGATGATCTATTGCGTAAAAAAAAGCTGAAGGCATCACCTTTCCAAAATGCTAAAATTCAATGCTCTAGCTGCTTCCGTTCAGAAGTTATAGCCAAAAGAAAAAAATGTAGATGACACCTGTATATAAATGGCTGCCAAATCCACAATTTTCAAGCGATTTTGATGATCTATAGCGTAAAAAAAAGCTGAAGGCATCGCCTTTCCAAAATGCTAAAATTCAATGCTCTAGCTGCTTCCGTTCAGAAGTTATAGCCAAAAGAAAAAATGTAGATGACACCTGTATATAAATGGCTGCCAAATCCACAATTTTCAAGCGATTTTGATGATCTATTGCGTAAAAAAAAGCTGAAGGCATCGCCTTTCCAAAATGCTAAAATTCAATGCTCTAGCTGCTTCCGTTCAGAAGTTATAGCCAAAAGAAAAAAATGTAGATAACACCTGTATATAAATGGCTGCCAAATCCACAATTTTCGAGCGATTTTGATGATCTATAGCGTAAAAAAAAGCTGAAGGCATCGCCTTTCCAAAATGCTAAAATTCAATGCTCTAGCTGCTTCCGTTCAGAAGTTATAGCCAAAAGAAAAAATGTAGATGACACCTGTATATAAATGGCTGCCAAATCCACAATTTTCAAGCGATTTTGATGATCTATTGCGTAAAAAAAAGCTGAAGGCATCACCTTTCCAAAATGCTAAAATTCAATGCTCTAGCTGCTTCCGTTCAGAAGTTATAGCCAAAAGAAAAAAATGTAGATGACACCTGTATATAAATGGCTGCCAAATCCACAATTTTCAAGCGATTTTGATGATCTATAGCGTAAAAAAAAGCTGAAGGCATCGCCTTTCCAAAATGCTAAAATTCAATGCTCTAGCTGCTTCCGTTCAGAAGTTATAGCCAAAAGAAAAAATGTAGATAACACCTGTATATAAATGGCTGCCAAATTCACAATTTTCAAGCGATTTTGATGATCTATAGCGTAAAAAAAAGCTGAAGGCATCGCCTTTCCAAAATGCTAAAATTCAATGCTCTAGCTGCTTCCGTTCAGAAGTTATAGCCAAAAGAAAAAAATGTAGATAACACCTGTATATAAATGGCTGCCAAATCCACAATTTTCGAGCGATTTTGATGATCTATAGCTTAAAAAAAAGCTGAAGGCATCGCCTTTCCAAAATGCTAAAATTCAATGCTCTAGCTGCTTCCGTTCAGAAGTTATAGCCAAAAGAAAAAAATGTAGATGACACCTGTATATAAATGGCTGCCAAATCCACAATTTTCAAGCGATTTTGATGATCTATAGCGTAAAAAAAAGCTGAAGGCATCGCCTTTCCAAAATGCTAAAATTCAATGCTCTAGCTGCTTCCGTTCAGAAGTTATAGCCAAAAGAAAAAAATGTAGATAACACCTGTATATAAATGGCTGCCAAATCCACAATTTTCGAGCGATTTTGATGATCTATAGCGTAAAAAAAAGCTGAAGGCATCGCCTTTCCAAAATGCTAAAATTCAATGCTCTAGCTGCTTCCGTTCAGAAGTTATAGCCAAAAGAAAAAATGTAGATGACACCTGTATATAAATGGCTGCCAAATCCACAATTTTCAAGCGATTTTGATGATCTATTGCGTAAAAAAAAGCTGAAGGCATCACCTTTCCAAAATGCTAAAATTCAATGCTCTAGCTGCTTCCGTTCAGAAGTTATAGCCAAAAGAAAAAAATGTAGATAACACCTGTATATAAATGGCTGCCAAATCCACAATTTTCAAGCGATTTTGATGATCTATTGCGTAAAAAAAAGCTGAAGGCATCACCTTTCCAAAATGCTAAAATTCAATGCTCTAGCTGCTTCCGTTCAGAAGTTATAGCCAAAAGAAAAAAATGTAGATAACACCTGTATATAAATGGCTGCCAAATCCACAATTTTCGAGCGATTTTGATGATCTATAGCTTAAAAAAAAGCTGAAGGCATCGCCTTTCCAAAATGCTAAAATTCAATGCTCTAGCTGCTTCCGTTCAGAAGTTATAGCCAAAAGAAAAAAATGTAGATGACACCTGTATATAAATGGCTGCCAAATCCACAATTTTCAAGCGATTTTGATGATCTATAGCGTAAAAAAAAGCTGAAGGCATCGCCTTTCCAAAATGCTAAAATTCAATGCTCTAGCTGCTTCCGTTCAAAAGTTATAGCCAAAAGAAAAAAATGTAGATGACACCTGTATATAAATGGCTGCCAAATCCACAATTTTCGAGCGATTTTGATGATCTATAGCGTAAAAAAAAGCTGAAGGCATCGCCTTTCCAAAATGCTAAAATTCAATGCTCTAGCTGCTTCCGTTCAGAAGTTATAGCCAAAAGAAAAAAATGTAGATAACACCTGTATATAAATGGCTGCCAAATCCACAATTTTCGAGCGATTTTGATGATCTATAGCTTAAAAAAAAGCTGAAGGCATCGCCTTTCCAAAATGCTAAAATTCAATGCTCTAGCTGCTTCCGTTCAGAAGTTATAGCCAAAAGAAAAAAATGTAGATGACACCTGTATATAAATGGCTGCCAAATCCACAATTTTCGAGCGATTTTGATGATCTATAGCTTAAAAAAAAGCTGAAGGCATCGCCTTTCCAAAATGCTAAAATTCAATGCTCTAGCTGCTTCCGTTCAGAAGTTATAGCCAAAAGAAAAAAATGTAGATGACACCTGTATATAAATGGCTGCCAAGTCCACAATTTTCAAGCGATTTTGATGATCTATAGCTTAAAAATAAGCTGAAGGCATCGCCTTTCCAAAATGCTAAAATTCAATGCTCTAGCTGCTTCCGTTCAGAAGTTATAGCCAAAAGAAAAAAATGTAGATGACACCTGTATATAAATGGCTGCCAAATCCACAATTTTCAAGCGATTTTGATGATCTATAGCTTAAAAAAAAGCTGAAGGCATCGCCTTTCCAAAATGCTAAAATTCAATGCTCTAGCTGCTTCCGTTCAGAAGTTATAGCCAAAAGAAAAAAATGTAGATGACACCTGTATATAAATGGCTGCCAAATCCACAATTTTCAAGCGATTTTGATGATCTATAGCTTAAAAAAAAGCTGAAGGCATCGCCTTTCCAAAATGCTAAAATTCAATGCTCTAGCTGCTTCCGTTCAGAAGTTATAGCCAAAAGAAAAAAATGTAGATGACACCTGTATATAAATGGCTGCCAAATCCACAATTTTCAAGCGATTTTGATGATCTATAGCTTAAAAAAAAGCTGAAGGCATCGCCTTTCCAAAATGCTAAAATTCAATGCTCTAGCTGCTTCCGTTCAGAAGTTATAGCCAAAAGAAAAAAATGTAGATAACACCTGTATATAAATGGCTGCCAAATCCACAATTTTCGAGCGATTTTGATGATCTATAGCTTAAAAAAAAGCTGAAGGCATCGCCTTTCCAAAATGCTAAAATTCAATGCTCTAGCTGCTTCCGTTCAGAAGTTATAGCCAAAAGAAAAAAATGTAGATGACACCTGTATATAAATGGCTGCCAAATCCACAATTTTCAAGCGATTTTGATGATCTATAGCGTAAAAAAAAGCTGAAGGCATCGCCTTTCCAAAATGCTAAAATTCAATGCTCTAGCTGCTTCCGTTCAGAAGTTATAGCCAAAAGAAAAAAATGTAGATAACACCTGTATATAAATGGCTGCCAAATCCACAATTTTCGAGCGATTTTGATGATCTATAGCTTAAAAAAAAGCTGAAGGCATCGCCTTTCCAAAATGCTAAAATTCAATGCTCTAGCTGCTTCCGTTCAGAAGTTATAGCCAAAAGAAAAAAATGTAGATGACACCTGTATATAAATGGCTGCCAAATCCACAATTTTCAAGCGATTTTGATGATCTATAGCGTAAAAAAAAGCTGAAGGCATCGCCTTTCCAAAATGCTAAAATTCAATGCTCTAGCTGCTTCCGTTCAGAAGTTATAGCCAAAAGAAAAAAATGTAGATAACACCTGTATATAAATGGCTGCCAAATCCACAATTTTCGAGCGATTTTGATGATCTATAGCGTAAAAAAAAGCTGAAGGCATCGCCTTTCCAAAATGCTAAAATTCAATGCTCTAGCTGCTTCCGTTCAGAAGTTATAGCCAAAAGAAAAAATGTAGATGACACCTGTATATAAATGGCTGCCAAATCCACAATTTTCAAGCGATTTTGATGATCTATTGCGTAAAAAAAAGCTGAAGGCATCACCTTTCCAAAATGCTAAAATTCAATGCTCTAGCTGCTTCCGTTCAGAAGTTATAGCCAAAAGAAAAAAATGTAGATGACACCTGTATATAAATGGCTGCCAAATCCACAATTTTCAAGCGATTTTGATGATCTATAGCGTAAAAAAAAGCTGAAGGCATCGCCTTTCCAAAATGCTAAAATTCAATGCTCTAGCTGCTTCCGTTCAGAAGTTATAGCCAAAAGAAAAAAATGTAGATAACACCTGTATATAAATGGCTGCCAAATCCACAATTTTCGAGCGATTTTGATGATCTATAGCTTAAAAAAAAGCTGAAGGCATCGCCTTTCCAAAATGCTAAAATTCAATGCTCTAGCTGCTTCCGTTCAGAAGTTATAGCCAAAAGAAAAAAATGTAGATGACACCTGTATATAAATGGCTGCCAAATCCACAATTTTCAAGCGATTTTGATGATCTATAGCGTAAAAAAAAGCTGAAGGCATCGCCTTTCCAAAATGCTAAAATTCAATGCTCTAGCTGCTTCCGTTCAGAAGTTATAGCCAAAAGAAAAAAATGTAGATAACACCTGTATATAAATGGCTGCCAAATCCACAATTTTCGAGCGATTTTGATGATCTATAGCGTAAAAAAAAGCTGAAGGCATCGCCTTTCCAAAATGCTAAAATTCAATGCTCTAGCTGCTTCCGTTCAGAAGTTATAGCCAAAAGAAAAAATGTAGATGACACCTGTATATAAATGGCTGCCAAATCCACAATTTTCAAGCGATTTTGATGATCTATTGCGTAAAAAAAAGCTGAAGGCATCACCTTTCCAAAATGCTAAAATTCAATGCTCTAGCTGCTTCCGTTCAGAAGTTATAGCCAAAAGAAAAAAATGTAGATGACACCTGTATATAAATGGCTGCCAAATCCACAATTTTCAAGCGATTTTGATGATCTATAGCGTAAAAAAAAGCTGAAGGCATCGCCTTTCCAAAATGCTAAAATTCAATGCTCTAGCTGCTTCCGTTCAGAAGTTATAGCCAAAAGAAAAAATGTAGATAACACCTGTATATAAATGGCTGCCAAATTCACAATTTTCAAGCGATTTTGATGATCTATAGCGTAAAAAAAAACTGAAGGCATCGCCTTTCCAAAATGCTAAAATTCAATGCTCTAGCTGCTTCCGTTCAGAAGTTATAGCCAAAAGAAAAAAATGTAGATAACACCTGTATATAAATGGCTGCCAAATCCACAATTTTCGAGCGATTTTGATGATCTATAGCTTAAAAAAAAGCTGAAGGCATCGCCTTTCCAAAATGCTAAAATTCAATGCTCTAGCTGCTTCCGTTCAGAAGTTATAGCCAAAAGAAAAAAATGTAGATGACACCTGTATATAAATGGCTGCCAAATCCACAATTTTCAAGCGATTTTGATGATCTATTGCGTAAAAAAAAGCTGAAGGCATCACCTTTCCAAAATGCTAAAATTCAATGCTCTAGCTGCTTCCGTTCAGAAGTTATAGCCAAAAGAAAAAATGTAGATGACACCTGTATATAAATGGCTGCCAAATCCACAATTTTCAAGCGATTTTGATGATCTATTGCGTAAAAAAAAGCTGAAGGCATCACCTTTCCAAAATGCTAAAATTCAATGCTCTAGCTGCTTCCGTTCAGAAGTTATAGCCAAAAGAAAAAAATGTAGATGACACCTGTATATAAATGGCTGCCAAATCCACAATTTTCAAGCGATTTTGATGATCTATAGCGTAAAAAAAAGCTGAAGGCATCGCCTTTCCAAAATGCTAAAATTCAATGCTCTAGCTGCTTCCGTTCAAAAGTTATAGCCAAAAGAAAAAAAATGTAGATGACACCTGTATATAAATGGCTGCCAAATCCACAATTTTCAAGCGATTTTGATGATCTATAGCGTAAAAAAAAGCTGAAGGCATCGCCTTTCCAAAATGCTAAAATTCAATGCTCTAGCTGCTTCCGTTCAGAAGTTATAGCCAAAAGAAAAAAATGTAGATAACACCTGTATATAAATGGCTGCCAAATCCACAATTTTCGAGCGATTTTGATGATCTATAGCGTAAAAAAAAGCTGAAGGCATCGCCTTTCCAAAATGCTAAAATTCAATGCTCTAGCTGCTTCCGTTCAGAAGTTATAGCCAAAAGAAAAAATGTAGATGACACCTGTATATAAATGGCTGCCAAATCCACAATTTTCAAGCGATTTTGATTTTGATTGCAAATCTGTAGCGTAAAAAAAAGCTGAAGGCATCGCCTTTCCAAAATGCTAAAATTCAATGCTCTAGCTGCTTCCGTTCAGAAGTTATAGCCAAAAGAAAAAATGTAGATGACACCTGTATATAAATGGCTGCCAAATCCACAATTTTCAAGCGATTTTGATGATCTATTGCGTAAAAAAAAGCTGAAGGCATCACCTTTCCAAAATGCTAAAATTCAATGCTCTAGCTGCTTCCGTTCAGAAGTTATAGCCAAAAGAAAAAATGTAGATGACACCTGTATATAAATGGCTGCCAAATCCACAATTTTCAAGCGATTTTGATGATCTATAGCGTAAAAAAAAGCTGAAGGCATCGCCTTTCCAAAATGCTAAAATTCAATGCTCTAGCTGCTTCCGTTCAGAAGTTATAGCCAAAAGAAAAAATGTAGATAACACCTGTATATAAATGGCTGCAAATTCACAATTTTCAAGCGATTTTGATGATCTATAGCGTAAAAAAAAGCTGAAGGCATCGCCTTTTCCAAAATGCTAAAATTCAATGCTCTAGCTGCTTCCGTTCAGAAGTTATAGCCAAAAGAAAAAAATGTAGATAACACCTGTATATAAATGGCTGCCAAATCCACAATTTTCGAGCGATTTTGATGATCTATAGCTTAAAAAAAAGCTGAAGGCATCGCCTTTCCAAAATGCTAAATTTCAATGCTCTAGCTGCTTCCGTTCAGAAGTTATAGCCAAAAGAAAAAATGTAGATAACACCTGTATATAAATGGCTGCCAAATTCACAATTTTCAAGCGATTTTGATGATCTATAGCGTAAAAAAAGCTGAAGGCATCGCCTTTCCAAAATGCTAAAATTCAATGCTCTAGCTGCTTCCGTTCAGAAGTTATAGCCAAAAGAAAAAATGTAGATAACACCTGTATATAAATGGCTGCCAAATTCACAATTTTCAAGCGATTTTGATGATCTATAGCGTAAAAAAAGCTGAAGGCATCGCCTTTCCAAAATGCTAAAATTCAATGCTCTAGCTGCTTCCGTTCAGAAGTTATAGCCAAAAGAAAAAAATGTAGATAACACCTGTATATAAATGGCTGCCAAATCCACAATTTTCGAGCGATTTTGATGATCTATAGCGTAAAAAAAAGCTGAAGGCATCGCCTTTCCAAAATGCTAAAATTCAATGCTCTAGCTGCTTCCGTTCAGAAGTTATAGCCAAAAGAAAAAAATGTAGATAACACCTGTATATAAATGGCTGCCAAATCCACAATTTTCAAGCGATTTTGATGATCTATAGCGTAAAAAAAAGCTGAAGGCATCGCCTTTCCAAAATGCTAAAATTCAATGCTCTAGCTGCTTCCGTTCAGAAGTTATAGCCAAAGAAAAAAATGTAGATAACACCTGTATATAAATGGCTGCCAAATCCACAATTTTCGAGCGATTTTGATGATCTATAGCGTAAAAAAAAGCTGAAGGCATCGCCTTTCCAAAATGCTAAAATTCAATGCTCTAGCTGCTTCCGTTCAGAAGTTATAGCCAAAAGAAAAAAATGTAGATAACACCTGTATATAAATGGCTGCCAATCCACAATTTTCAAGCGATTTTGATGATCTATAGCGTAAAAAAAAGCTGAAGGCATCGCCTTTCCAAAATGCTAAAAATTCAATGCTCTAGCTGCTTCCGTTCAGAAGTTATAGCCAAAAGAAAAAAATGTAGATGACACCTGTATATAAATGGCTGCCAAATCCACAATTTTCAAGCGATTTTGATGATCTATAGCGTAAAAAAAAGCTGAAGGCATCGCCTTTCCAAAATGCTAAAATTCAATGCTCTAGCTGCTTCCGTTCAGAAGTTATAGCCAAAAGAAAAAAATGTAGATAACACCTGTATATAAATGGCTGCCAAATCCACAATTTTCGAGCGATTTTGATGATCTATAGCTTAAAAAAAAGCTGAAGGCATGCGCCTTTC
>CAXKVI010000102.1:0-173907 GCA_964058755.1 Campiglossa producta | reverse complement strand
TCTAAAATTTTGGATTCGGGATTAACCTTGGCTTCGCAACAATTTTAAAAGATCTGAAGTTATTTATTGTTTATTAATAGTACATTGTTATTAGGTATGAAGAGGCAAATACAGTACAACAAGTTGTTAACTTACTTTAGTAACCAAGGGATGTATCCTTATTTGTCTGATTTAGGTCTTACACGTTTTATAAATTTTACAATAGTTCGCAGAGAAAATGTAAACCAGGCAAAGCGAAATGTCAAAATCCGGAAACATTCCTAATTCATACCATTCGTTTCTGCCAGCTACGGCGTTGCCACACCTTTCTTAACACTCCCCCCCGGTATATCCACTGGATCTACCTTGTCCGCAGCTATGCCTATCGAAAGTACGGCAAGCCGAGTAGCTGGTCTCTCATATATGCCGCCATTAGTTTGCACCAAGGCACTTCTCACTTGTCCGTCGGAAGCCATCTTGACGGATATAACTCTTCCTTTGGGCCAGCAACTTCGGGGCCCGTTTGGGTCCACAATGTAAACGACGTCGCCTATTCCGATCGGCTGTACGTTTTCAAACCATTTTGTGCGCCTTGTAATTACTGGTAGGTACTCACGCACCCATCTTCTCCAGAATACGTCTGCCATGTTCTGAGCACATTTCCAACCTTTTCTAAGATCCAAGGGTTCATCGGACGGCTGAAGCAGGGGCTTCATTCCATTTGAGCTACCTACCAAAAAGTGATTGGGTGTGAGAGCTTCGTCGTTGTAGTGGTCGAGCGGTATATAGGTGAGTGGACGAGAGTTCACTATTGATTCTACTTCCATTAACGCGCCTCGCAATAGCTCATCGGACGGACGTTGAGAGTGTAATATGTTGAAGAGCACGTCCTTAACTGATCGGACCAGTCTCTCCCACACACCTCCCATATGCGGCGATAATGGCGGTATAAACATCCACTTCATGGAAGAGCTAGTAAAGGCACGTACAAGCTTGTCTTTATCCATCAAATTAAATGCTTCCGCGAGTTCTCGTTGGGTGGCTTTAAAGTTGGTAGCATTATCACTCCAAAACTCAGTCGGGACGCCACGTCTTGTCATGAAACATCGAACAGCAAGAATGCAGGAGTCGGCGGATAGCGAGCAGGCGACCTCCAAATGAATAGCTCTGGTTGTTAAGCATGTAAAGAGCACGCCGTATCTCTTCTCAGTGCTTCGTCGTACAGACACCGACAGTGGTCCGAAGTAATCGACTCCCACGTAGGTAAATGGGCGCACAAAAGGAGTGACTCGGGCGGCGGGCAACTTTCCCATTTTAGGCGGCTGTGGAGCAGCATCTCGAAGGCGACAAATCTGGCAATCGCGGCGTACCTGTTTAACCAGCGTGCGAAGATGCGGGATCCAAAACTGCTGCCGGATTTCGTTTACAACGGTTTCTGCGTTCCCGTGACGATACCTGCTATGGAAGTCTGATACGATCAGTCTGGTTATATTATGAGCCTTCGGTAACACGATTTGGTCCTGCAATCCGGGCCGATTGACTCTACCACCAAGACGTATAAGAGAGCATTCGTCGAGGTAGGGCGAGAGCTTGTAGATTGAGCTACTACGATTTACGGCTTTCCCTTTTGAGAGCAAGGCGACCTCATCAGCGAACGCATCGTGTTGTGCTTCCCTAAAAAGAACCTTCTCGTCGCGATTGATGTCTCTTTGTTCCACACGACAGCACAGTTTTACCCCTGTGTGATACAGCTTCCATATGCGGACTGTCAGTACTACAGTCGCCATTACTCGTACCAGTTGAGACCATCGTGAATAGCGCTCGTGTATGGCAAGATTCGAATGCTTTTGGTCTCCAATCTTATGGTGGCCATGAAATTTCGCTCGCAGCTCTTCAGTTGTGCATTCGTCATCTCTCGAGTCGATGGGCCAATTGTCACGGTCTCGTTGTAGAAATGTAGGTCCGTTAAACCATCGACTTTCGCTAGACACGTCGGGCGTTGCATGCCATTTTGTAGCGTCGTCTGCTACATTTTCTGCCGACGGAATCCACCTCCATTCTGTCGTGTCTGTTAGCTCTAAGATCTCACCGACTCTAAATGCTACGAATGGTGAGTACCGCCGGTGATCAGAGCGAATCCATGCCAGCACAGTGCGAGAGTCGGTCCAAAATGTCTTGCCTCGAATGTTTAACGTGTGTGAGGCGATGACAGCCGCGCCCAGTCTAGCACCTAAAACAGCGGCTTGAAGCTCCAGTCGAGGGATGGAGAGCATCTTCAGCGGAGCTACTTTCACTTTACTGCCGACCAGCTTACAGTCGACGTTATTTCCAAGGGTGTGACGTAGATAGCATGTGGCGACATAGGCGTTCTCGCTGGCGTCGACAAATACGTGCATTTCCAGATCGGAATCGTTGTTCAAGTTATTAAAATAGCATCGTGGTATTTTCAAAGCCTCAACTCCAGGAAGGAGTTGGGCCCATTTAAGCCATTCCGCGTAATGTTCATGGATGATGAGGTCATCCCAACCAATTCCTGAGCGCCAAATCTTCTGAAATAAAACCTTTGCATAAACGACATAAAAACTAAGTAGTCCTAAGGGATCGAAAACGCTCATGATGACGCTCAGTACTTCCCTCTTGGTGGGCCGGCGGCAGCTGTGTAACAGATCTCCATTTTTGTGGTGTTTGGACACACGGAATGTAAAACAGTCTTCCTTAGTGAGCCACCACAAGCCTAGCACCTTTTCGGCTTGTAGTTCTTGATCGGGGTTTAAGCTCATGTCAGAGTTGACGGCGTTGGCTCCTAGGGCGAGTAACACCTCTTCAGAATTCGAACGCCAGTTTCTAATACGGAATCCGCCTTCACCATGAATGTACGTTACGTCCTTAGCCAATGTTATTGCCTCTTCTATTGTGCTCACACTATCCAGCATGTCGTCAACATAATGGTTGTTTATAATACATTCGGCGGCCCTCGGATAACGGTCTCGGAACTCCTCGGCGTTTAAGTTCTTCACGTATTGTGCGCTGCTGGGTGAGCAGGTTGCTCCAAAGGTCATAACATTCATCTTAAAAACGGAAGGTTCAGTGGCTCCAGGTGGTAACCATACGAAGCGCTGATACTCTTGGTCATCACTCCTGATTCGTATTTGATGAAACATCTCTTCTATATCGCCCGTCAAGGCTATTGGGCGTTCACGGAATCTTCGAAGAATGGATAGCATGCAAGCCAGTTGGTCCGGCCCTTTTAAAAGTACCGTGTTTAGGGATACACCTTTTGTTTTGGCCGCCGCATCCCAGACGATTCTAGTTTTGTTCGGCTTATTTGGGTTGCGCACTGGAAATATTGGCAGATACCAGCATCCGGTGTCTAACAGCGACTCGTGTGATAGTGGCGATGCATATCCTTTGCGTACGTAATCCCCGATTTTAGACGATAAAATGTCGGCAAGCTCTGGGTCGCGTGTAAGTTTAGCCTGCAGACACTGAGCTCTACGCAAGGCAAGTGGTAAACTATCAGGAAGTGTACGGTTATTGCATCTCCAGATTAACCCGGTCTCGAAGCGACCCTCAACACGCTTGGTAGTATTCTTCAATTGCGAGACGGCCTGTCGGTCTTCCTCGGATACTAGGTCTGCAGCTCTTCCGCTTACGTCGAGATTATCCAAGCAAAAATAAGTCTTAACTGTCTGTATTAACTCCGTGTTACTGGCAGAGTCACAATCGCAAGCATGAAAGGCATGATAACCGGAGTAAGCCCGATTAGAGGAAAGAACCCCCTTTATGGTCCAGCCCAGAGGAGTCTTCTCCGCTACCGGCTCATCATCACACCCCTCTCGTGATCGCAGAGTCAGGCCTACTCGGCTGTTGTTCAGACCTATTAACAGCTGAGGTACGGCGTCGCTATAAGAGGACAATGGTAGGCCACGAAGGTGTGCGTACTTATTTTGCAGCTGTCTAACATCAACAGTTTGCTTCGGTAGATCGAGTTCCTTTACTGTATGCACGTCCCTCAACGTAAAATGTCTCTTGGTGTTGAATCCAGATATGCCTAAAGTCAGTACCTGCGAGTCGTCTTCGTAGCGGTGAGTATTCGCGGTCCATTTTAAGCATAAGGGCTGTGCGGTGCCAGAGAGCTTTAGTCTTTTTAGTAAAGCGGCGTTCATCAACGTAAGGGAAGATCCATCATCAAAAAACGCGTATGTTTTTATTTTGATATTGTTACCGTGTAGCGTGACTGGCAGCACTTTAAATAGTATCGATTCCGTATCACCACTGTGGGCATTGAGGGCAGAATTTATTCGGGGCGTAACCATCGTACTGGACTGTTTGTGGAGTAGCGGGTGGTGAAGGGAATCACACCCGTTTACCCCACATCTAGCATTAGAAGGGCACACTCTAGAATGTACGTTTAAGCAACGGCGGCATAAGTTATGCTTTCTGACTAAATCCCAGCGCTCAGACCTGTTTGCAGCCCTAAACTTGTTGCAGTTTTCAATCATGTCACACATTTCATAGCAAATAACACACGTATGCTTCTTACTTTCGATACCGCCGTCGTGCGCGTTCAAGTACCCACGCTTCGTTGACCCCTTCGATGATGTCGGTGGTACGATCACACTATTAGCCCCCTGAGCGAGTTGGAATAACCAGTCAGCAAAGCTTTCAAGATTACAAGATGTTAAATTTAATTTGTGCATACCCCAAAAAGCGGCTAGCAGCCCGGGAAGCTTGTTGACTAGCTCTTGTTCTAGCTCCGGGTTATTGAGGTGGCCCAACATGTTCGAAGCTTTCATTGTAGCGCAAACGTTTTGGACTTCCAGGGCCAGGTCGACCAAGGTGTCAAGACGGTTTTCCTTTACAGCTGGTATTTCCCGGATTCGCGCAAGGAGTACTGCGATAATAAGCTCGGGACGCCCAAACTTCATTTTCAATGTGCTGAGTATTTGCGGTACGCAGGAAGTGTGCAAGAGCAGATTGCGTACAGCATCTCGAGCTGCACCCTCTAGCGCATGACGTAAGCGTAGTAGATTTTCGCCTTCAGAAAATCCGCAAAGTTCTGTAGTTTGCTGGTAGGTGGCTAAAAACAACCTTGCGAAGCCAAGGTTAATCCCGAATCCAAAATTTTAGAACGCAATTGTATTGTGGTGTGTTGTTTAAAAGATCTGAAGTTATTTATTGTTTATTAATAGTACATTGTTATTAGGTATGAAGAGGCAAATACAGTACAACAAGTTGTTAACTTACTTTAGTAACCAAGGGATGTATCCTTATTTGTCTGATTTAGGTCTTACACGTTTTATAAATTTTACAATAGTTCGCAGAGAAAATGTAAACCAGGCAAAGCGAAATGTCAAAATCCGGAAACATTCCTAATTCATACCATTCGTTTCTGCCAGCTACGGCGTTGCCACACCTTTCTTAACACTCCCCCCCGGTATATCCACTGGATCTACCTTGTCCGCAGCTATGCCTATCGAAAGTACGGCAAGCCGAGTAGCTGGTCTCTCATATATGCCGCCATTAGTTTGCACCAAGGCACTTCTCACTTGTCCGTCGGAAGCCATCTTGACGGATATAACTCTTCCTTTGGGCCAGCAACTTCGGGGCCCGTTTGGGTCCACAATGTAAACGACGTCGCCTATTCCGATCGGCTGTACGTTTTCAAACCATTTTGTGCGCCTTGTAATTACTGGTAGGTACTCACGCACCCATCTTCTCCAGAATACGTCTGCCATGTTCTGAGCACATTTCCAACCTTTTCTAAGATCCAAGGGTTCATCGGACGGCTGAAGCAGGGGCTTCATTCCATTTGAGCTACCTACCAAAAAGTGATTGGGTGTGAGAGCTTCGTCGTTGTAGTGGTCGAGCGGTATATAGGTGAGTGGACGAGAGTTCACTATTGATTCTACTTCCATTAACGCGCCTCGCAATAGCTCATCGGACGGACGTTGAGAGTGTAATATGTTGAAGAGCACGTCCTTAACTGATCGGACCAGTCTCTCCCACACACCTCCCATATGCGGCGATAATGGCGGTATAAACATCCACTTCATGGAAGAGCTAGTAAAGGCACGTACAAGCTTGTCTTTATCCATCAAATTAAATGCTTCCGCGAGTTCTCGTTGGGTGGCTTTAAAGTTGGTAGCATTATCACTCCAAAACTCAGTCGGGACGCCACGTCTTGTCATGAAACATCGAACAGCAAGAATGCAGGAGTCGGCGGATAGCGAGCAGGCGACCTCCAAATGAATAGCTCTGGTTGTTAAGCATGTAAAGAGCACGCCGTATCTCTTCTCAGTGCTTCGTCGTACAGACACCGACAGTGGTCCGAAGTAATCGACTCCCACGTAGGTAAATGGGCGCACAAAAGGAGTGACTCGGGCGGCGGGCAACTTTCCCATTTTAGGCGGCTGTGGAGCAGCATCTCGAAGGCGACAAATCTGGCAATCGCGGCGTACCTGTTTAACCAGCGTGCGAAGATGCGGGATCCAAAACTGCTGCCGGATTTCGTTTACAACGGTTTCTGCGTTCCCGTGACGATACCTGCTATGGAAGTCTGATACGATCAGTCTGGTTATATTATGAGCCTTCGGTAACACGATTTGGTCCTGCAATCCGGGCCGATTGACTCTACCACCAAGACGTATAAGAGAGCATTCGTCGAGGTAGGGCGAGAGCTTGTAGATTGAGCTACTACGATTTACGGCTTTCCCTTTTGAGAGCAAGGCGACCTCATCAGCGAACGCATCGTGTTGTGCTTCCCTAAAAAGAACCTTCTCGGCGCGATTGATGTCTCTTTGTTCCACACGACAGCACAGTTTTACCCCTGTGTGATACAGTTTCCATATGCGGACTGTCAGTACTACAGTCGCCATTACTCGTACCAGTTGAGACCATCGTGAATAGCGCTCGTGTATGGCAAGATTCGAATGCTTTTGGTCTCCAATCTTATGGTGGCCATGAAATTTCGCTCGCAGCTCTTCAGTTGTGCATTCGTCATCTCTCGAGTCGATGGGCCAATTGTCACGGTCTCGTTGTAGAAATGTAGGTCCGCTAAACCATCGACTTTCGCTAGACACGTCGGGCGTTGCATGCCATTTTGTAGCGTCGTCTGCTACATTTTCTGCCGACGGAATCCACCTCCATTCTGTCGTGTCTGTTAGCTCTAAGATCTCACCGACTCTAAATGCTACGAATGGTGAGTACCGCCGGTGATCAGAGCGAATCCATGCCAGGACAGTGCGAGAGTCGGTCCAAAATGTCTTGCCTCGAATGTTTAACGTGTGTGAGGCGATGACAGCCGCGCCCAGTCTAGCACCTAAAACAGCGGCTTGAAGCTCCAGTCGAGGGATGGAGAGCATCTTCAGCGGAGCTACTTTCACTTTACTGCCGACCAGCTTACAGTCGACGTTATTTCCAAGGGTGTGACGTAGATAGCATGTGGCGACATAGGCGTTCTCGCTGGCGTCGACAAATACGTGCATTTCCAGATCGGAATCGTTGTTCAAGTTATTAAAATAGCATCGTGGTATTTTCAAAGCCTCAACTCCAGGAAGGAGTTGGGCCCATTTAAGCCATTCCGCGTAATGTTCATGGATGATGAGGTCATCCCAACCAATTCCTGAGCGCCAAATCTTCTGAAATAAAACCTTTGCATAAACGACATAAAAACTAAGTAGTCCTAAGGGATCGAAAACGCTCATGATGACGCTCAGTACTTCCCTCTTGGTGGGCCGGCGGCAGCTGTGTAACAGATCTCCATTTTTGTGGTGTTTGGACACACGGAATGTAAAACAGTCTTCCTTAGTGAGCCACCACAAGCCTAGCACCTTTTCGGCTTGTAGTTCTTGATCGGGGTTTAAGCTCATGTCAGAGTTGACGGCGTTGGCTCCTAGGGCGAGTAACACCTCTTCAGAATTCGAACGCCAGTTTCTAATACGGAATCCGCCTTCACCATGAATGTACGTTACGTCCTTAGCCAATGTTATTGCCTCTTCTATTGTGCTCACACTATCCAGCATGTCGTCAACATAATGGTTGTTTATAATACATTCGGCGGCCCTCGGATAACGGTCTCGGAACTCCTCGGCGTTTAAGTTCTTCACGTATTGTGCGCTGCTGGGTGAGCAGGTTGCTCCAAAGGTCATAACATTCATCTTAAAAACGGAAGGTTCAGTGGCTCCAGGTGGTAACCATACGAAGCGCTGATACTCTTGGTCATCACTCCTGATTCGTATTTGATGAAACATCTCTTCTATATCGCCCGTCAAGGCTATTGGGCGTTCACGGAATCTTCGAAGAATGGATAGCATGCAAGCCAGTTGGTCCGGCCCTTTTAAAAGTACCGTGTTTAGGGATACACCTTTTGTTTTGGCCGCCGCATCCCAGACGATTCTAGTTTTGTTCGGCTTATTTGGGTTGCGCACTGGAAATATTGGCAGATACCAGCATCCGGTGTCTAACAGCGACTCGTGTGATAGTGGCGATGCATATCCTTTGCGTACGTAATCCCCGATTTTAGACGATAAAATGTCGGCAAGCTCTGGGTCGCGTGTAAGTTTAGCCTGCAGACACTGAGCTCTACGCAAGGCAAGTGGTAAACTATCAGGAAGTGTACGGTTATTGCATCTCCAGATTAACCCGGTCTCGAAGCGACCCTCAACACGCTTGGTAGTATTCTTCAATTGCGAGACGGCCTGTCGGTCTTCCTCGGATACTAGGTCTGCAGCTCTTCCGCTTACGTCGAGATTATCCAAGCAAAAATAAGTCTTAACTGTCTGTATTAACTCCGTGTTACTGGCAGAGTCACAATCGCAAGCATGAAAGGCATGATAACCGGAGTAAGCCCGATTAGAGGAAAGAACCCCCTTTATGGTCCAGCCCAGAGGAGTCTTCTCCGCTACCGGCTCATCATCACACCCCTCTCGTGATCGCAGAGTCAGGCCTACTCGGCTGTTGTTCAGACCTATTAACAGCTGAGGTACGGCGTCGCTATAAGAGGACAATGGTAGGCCACGAAGGTGTGCGTACTTATTTTGCAGCTGTCTAACATCAACAGTTTGCTTCGGTAGATCGAGTTCCTTTACTGTATGCACGTCCCTCAACGTAAAATGTCTCTTGGTGTTGAATCCAGATATGCCTAAAGTCAGTACCTGCGAGTCGTCTTCGTAGCGGTGAGTATTCGCGGTCCATTTTAAGCATAAGGGCTGTGCGGTGCCAGAGAGCTTTAGTCTTTTTAGTAAAGCGGCGTTCATCAACGTAAGGGAAGATCCATCATCAAAAAACGCGTATGTTTTTATTTTGATATTGTTACCGTGTAGCGTGACTGGCAGCACTTTAAATAGTATCGATTCCGTATCACCACTGTGGGCATTGAGGGCAGAATTTATTCGGGGCGTAACCATCGTACTGGACTGTTTGTGGAGTAGCGGGTGGTGAAGGGAATCACACCCGTTTACCCCACATCTAGCATTAGAAGGGCACACTCTAGAATGTACGTTTAAGCAACGGCGGCATAAGTTATGCTTTCTGACTAAATCCCAGCGCTCAGACCTGTTTGCAGCCCTAAACTTGTTGCAGTTTTCAATCATGTCACACATTTCATAGCAAATAACACACGTATGCTTCTTACTTTCGATACCGCCGTCGTGCGCGTTCAAGTACCCACGCTTCGTTGACCCCTTCGATGATGTCGGTGGTACGATCACACTATTAGCCCCCTGAGCGAGTTGGAATAACCAGTCAGCAAAGCTTTCAAGATTACAAGATGTTAAATTTAATTTGTGCATACCCCAAAAAGCGGCTAGCAGCCCGGGAAGCTTGTTGACTAGCACTTGTTCTAGCTCCGGGTTATTGAGGTGGCCCAACATGTTCGAAGCTTTCATTGTAGCGCAAACGTTTTGGACTTCCAGGGCCAGGTCGACCAAGGTGTCAAGACGGTTTTCCTTTACAGCTGGTATTTCCCGGATTCGCGCAAGGAGTACTGCGATAATAAGCTCGGGACGCCCAAACTTCATTTTCAATGTGCTGAGTATTTGCGGTACGCAGGAAGTGTGCAAGAGCAGATTGCGTACAGCATCTCGAGCTGCACCCTCTAGCGCATGACGTAAGCGTAGTAGATTTTCGCCTTCAGAAAATCCGCAAAGTTCTGTAGTTTGCTGGTAGGTGGCTAAAAACAGGGGCCACTCCTCAGGTTTGCCGTTGAACTTAGGTAGCTCCTTGCCAACGCTAGTGCGTGCCGCAATCTGGTTTTTAGTAAGGCATAGAGACCGCACTGATGTGCCTTCTTCCGTTTTCTGTTGACCTATTTGGGCCGATAAATCCACGGGAAACACTCTGGGTATCCACGAGGAGCAGCCTTTAGTGTCGCGGCCCTGTTTGATCACCACAGACTGTACAGGTGCTGACGTTATCTGAGGCTGAACGTTGGTATCGTCGGTCACTTCCTTTGGCTGAGCTAGGACAGCAGAAGCACCAGTTGGCAGTGCCATTGTAGTGTTATGACTTATAAGCGGAGTTTTCGGTGGCGCTACCTTTGGCACTGCAGGTCCCGTAACGTTTAGCCACTTTTGTACCGCGGTCGAGTCGAAACCTTCTTCCAGGTCTGAACATTCGTCTTCAGTTTCCAGACTTTGTAAAAGTTTCCGGCGTCTTTCGATAAGCGCTTCTCGTTTACGTAGAATGTCTAATTCTTCTTCAATAAGAGAAGCTTCGGCGCGTTGTCGTCGTAGTTTTGTAGATTTAACGCTGGCATTACTGCGAGCAACTCCTGTTGGGGGTACACCTATCGGTGTATGTGCGCCTGCCTGACCAGTACCTACGCCGTCGTGAGCGTGCAAGGTGCTGGGTGCATTTCCCTGTTCAGGGGATTCTATTACCTTACCTACCCTATTTTGATCGCCCTCGGCATTTTCCTTATGCGCCGCCATAGTGGTACAATCTGCACATTGCCAATCCTCGTGTTCGATTTCGGCCGTGACACCAACACATGTAAAGTGAAACCATTTCTCGCACTTGTCACAGCAGACCATCTGTGAGTCATCGGCCTTGTTGCAGATCTTGCAGCTGTAGTTTTCAAGTTGTTTCGCCTCCGCCATTTTGCAATTGGAAGTTAAGTAAAATCTTTTAAAATTGTTGCGAAGCCAAGGTTAATCCCGAATCCAAAATTTTAGAACGCAATTGTATTGTGGTGTGTTGTTTAAAAGATCTGAAGTTATTTATTGTTTATTAATAGTACATTGTTATTAGGTATGAAGAGGCAAATACAGTACAACAAGTTGTTAACTTACTTTAGTAACCAAGGGATGTATCCTTATTTGTCTGATTTAGGTCTTACACGTTTTATAAATTTTACAATAGTTCGCAGAGAAAATGTAAACCAGGCAAAGCGAAATGTCAAAATCCGGAAACATTCCTAATTCATACCATTCGTTTCTGCCAGCTACGGCGTTGCCACACCTTTCTTAACACTCCCCCCCGGTATATCCACTGGATCTACCTTGTCCGCAGCTATGCCTATCGAAAGTACGGCAAGCCGAGTAGCTGGTCTCTCATATATGCCGCCATTAGTTTGCACCAAGGCACTTCTCACTTGTCCGTCGGAAGCCATCTTGACGGATATAACTCTTCCTTTGGGCCAGCAACTTCGGGGCCCGTTTGGGTCCACAATGTAAACGACGTCGCCTATTCCGATCGGCTGTACGTTTTCAAACCATTTTGTGCGCCTTGTAATTACTGGTAGGTACTCACGCACCCATCTTCTCCAGAATACGTCTGCCATGTTCTGAGCACATTTCCAACCTTTTCTAAGATCCAAGGGTTCATCGGACGGCTGAAGCAGGGGCTTCATTCCATTTGAGCTACCTACCAAAAAGTGATTGGGTGTGAGAGCTTCGTCGTTGTAGTGGTCGAGCGGTATATAGGTGAGTGGACGAGAGTTCACTATTGATTCTACTTCCATTAACGCGCCTCGCAATAGCTCATCGGACGGACGTTGAGAGTGTAATATGTTGAAGAGCACGTCCTTAACTGATCGGACCAGTCTCTCCCACACACCTCCCATATGCGGCGATAATGGCGGTATAAACATCCACTTCATGGAAGAGCTAGTAAAGGCACGTACAAGCTTGTCTTTATCCATCAAATTAAATGCTTCCGCGAGTTCTCGTTGGGTGGCTTTAAAGTTGGTAGCATTATCACTCCAAAACTCAGTCGGGACGCCACGTCTTGTCATGAAACATCGAACAGCAAGAATGCAGGAGTCGGCGGATAGCGAGCAGGGGACCTCCAAATGAATAGCTCTGGTTGTTAAGCATGTAAAGAGCACGCCGTATCTCTTCTCAGTGCTTCGTCGTACAGACACCGACAGTGGTCCGAAGTAATCGACTCCCACGTAGGTAAATGGGCGCACAAAAGGAGTGACTCGGGCGGCGGGCAACTTTCCCATTTTAGGCGGCTGTGGAGCAGCATCTCGAAGGCGACAAATCTGGCAATCGCGGCGTACCTGTTTAACCAGCGTGCGAAGATGCGGGATCCAAAACTGCTGCCGGATTTCGTTTACAACGGTTTCTGCGTTCCCGTGACGATACCTGCTATGGAAGTCTGATACGATCAGTCTGGTTATATTATGAGCCTTCGGTAACACGATTTGGTCCTGCAATCCGGGCCGATTGACTCTACCACCAAGACGTATAAGAGAGCATTCGTCGAGGTAGGGCGAGAGCTTGTAGATTGAGCTACTACGATTTACGGCTTTCCCTTTTGAGAGCAAGGCGACCTCATCAGCGAACGCATCGTGTTGTGCTTCCCTAAAAAGAACCTTCTCGGCGCGATTGATGTCTCTTTGTTCCACACGACAGCACAGTTTTACCCCTGTGTGATACAGTTTCCATATGCGGACTGTCAGTACTACAGTCGCCATTACTCGTACCAGTTGAGACCATCGTGAATAGCGCTCGTGTATGGCAAGATTCGAATGCTTTTGGTCTCCAATCTTATGGTGGCCATGAAATTTCGCTCGCAGCGCTTCAGTTGTGCATTCGTCATCTCTCGAGTCGATGGGCCAATTGTCACGGTCTCGTTGTAGAAATGTAGGTCCGTTAAACCATCGACTTTCGCTAGACACGTCGGGCGTTGCATGCCATTTTGTAGCGTCGTCTGCTACATTTTCTGCCGACGGAATCCACCTCCATTCTGTCGTGTCTGTTAGCTCTAAGATCTCACCGACTCTAAATGCTACGAATGGTGAGTACCGCCGGTGATCAGAGCGAATCCATGCCAGCACAGTGCGAGAGTCGGTCCAAAATGTCTTGCCTCGAATGTTTAACGTGTGTGAGGCGATGACAGCCGCGCCCAGTCTAGCACCTAAAACAGCGGCTTGAAGCTCCAGTCGAGGGATGGAGAGCATCTTCAGCGGAGCTACTTTCACTTTACTGCCGACCAGCTTACAGTCGACGTTATTTCCAAGGGTGTGACGTAGATAGCATGTGGCGACATAGGCGTTCTCGCTGGCGTCGACAAATACGTGCATTTCCAGATCGGAATCGTTGTTCAAGTTATTAAAATAGCATCGTGGTATTTTCAAAGCCTCAACTCCAGGAAGGAGTTGGGCCCATTTAAGCCATTCCGCGTAATGTTCATGGATGATGAGGTCATCCCAACCAATTCCTGAGCGCCAAATCTTCTGAAATAAAACCTTTGCATAAACGACATAAAAACTAAGTAGTCCTAAGGGATCGAAAACGCTCATGATGACGCTCAGTACTTCCCTCTTGGTGGGCCGGCGGCAGCTGTGTAACAGATCTCCATTTTTGTGGTGTTTGGACACACGGAATGTAAAACAGTCTTCCTTAGTGAGCCACCACAAGCCTAGCACCTTTTCGGCTTGTAGTTCTTGATCGGGGTTTAAGCTCATGTCAGAGTTGACGGCGTTGGCTCCTAGGGCGAGTAACACCTCTTCAGAATTCGAACGCCAGTTTCTAATACGGAATCCGCCTTCACCATGAATGTACGTTACGTCCTTAGCCAATGTTATTGCCTCTTCTATTGTGCTCACACTATCCAGCATGTCGTCAACATAATGGTTGTTTATAATACATTCGGCGGCCCTCGGATAACGGTCTCGGAACTCCTCGGCGTTTAAGTTCTTCACGTATTGTGCGCTGCTGGGTGAGCAGGTTGCTCCAAAGGTCATAACATTCATCTTAAAAACGGAAGGTTCAGTGGCTCCAGGTGGTAACCATACGAAGCGCTGATACTCTTGGTCATCACTCCTGATTCGTATTTGATGAAACATCTCTTCTATATCGCCCGTCAAGGCTATTGGGCGTTCACGGAATCTTCGAAGAATGGATAGCATGCAAGCCAGTTGGTCCGGCCCTTTTAAAAGTACCGTGTTTAGGGATACACCTTTTGTTTTGGCCGCCGCATCCCAGACGATTCTAGTTTTGTTCGGCTTATTTGGGTTGCGCACTGGAAATATTGGCAGATACCAGCATCCGGTGTCTAACAGCGACTCGTGTGATAGTGGCGATGCATATCCTTTGCGTACGTAATCCCCGATTTTAGACGATAAAATGTCGGCAAGCTCTGGGTCGCGTGTAAGTTTAGCCTGCAGACACTGAGCTCTACGCAAGGCAAGTGGTAAACTATCAGGAAGTGTACGGTTATTGCATCTCCAGATTAACCCGGTCTCGAAGCGACCCTCAACACGCTTGGTAGTATTCTTCAATTGCGAGACGGCCTGTCGGTCTTCCTCGGATACTAGGTCTGCAGCTCTTCCGCTTACGTCGAGATTATCCAAGCAAAAATAAGTCTTAACTGTCTGTATTAACTCCGTGTTACTGGCAGAGTCACAATCGCAAGCATGAAAGGCATGATAACCGGAGTAAGCCCGATTAGAGGAAAGAACCCCCTTTATGGTCCAGCCCAGAGGAGTCTTCTCCTCTACCGGCTCATCATCACACCCCTCTCGTGATCGCAGAGTCAGGCCTACTCGGCTGTTGTTCAGACCTATTAACAGCTGAGGTACGGCGTCGCTATAAGAGGACAATGGTAGGCCACGAAGGTGTGCGTACTTATTTTGCAGCTGTCTAACATCAACAGTTTGCTTCGGTAGATCGAGTTCCTTTACTGTATGCACGTCCCTCAACGTAAAATGTCTCTTGGTGTTGAATCCAGATATGCCTAAAGTCAGTACCTGCGAGTCGTCTTCGTAGCGGTGAGTATTCGCGGTCCATTTTAAGCATAAGGGCTGTGCGGTGCCAGAGAGCTTTAGTCTTTTTAGTAAAGCGGCGTTCATCAACGTAAGGGAAGATCCATCATCAAAAAACGCGTATGTTTTTATTTTGATATTGTTACCGTGTAGCGTGACTGGCAGCACTTTAAATAGTATCGATTCCGTATCACCACTGTGGGCATTGAGGGCAGAATTTATTCGGGGCGTAACCATCGTACTGGACTGTTTGTGGAGTAGCGGGTGGTGAAGGGAATCACACCCGTTTACCCCACATCTAGCATTAGAAGGGCACACTCTAGAATGTACGTTTAAGCAACGGCGGCATAAGTTATGCTTTCTGACTAAATCCCAGCGCTCAGACCTGTTTGCAGCCCTAAACTTGTTGCAGTTTTCAATCATGTCACACATTTCATAGCAAATAACACACGTATGCTTCTTACTTTCGATACCGCCGTCGTGCGCGTTCAAGTACCCACGCTTCGTTGACCCCTTCGATGATGTCGGTGGTACGATCACACTATTAGCCCCCTGAGCGAGTTGGAATAACCAGTCAGCAAAGCTTTCAAGATTACAAGATGTTAAATTTAATTTGTGCATACCCCAAAAAGCGGCTAGCAGCCCGGGAAGCTTGTTGACTAGCTCTTGTTCTAGCTCCGGGTTATTGAGGTGGCCCAACATGTTCGAAGCTTTCATTGTAGCGCAAACGTTTTGGACTTCCAGGGCCAGGTCGACCAAGGTGTCAAGACGGTTTTCCTTTACAGCTGGTATTTCCCGGATTCGCGCAAGGAGTACTGCGATAATAAGCTCGGGACGCCCAAACTTCATTTTCAATGTGCTGAGTATTTGCGGTACGCAGGAAGTGTGCAAGAGCAGATTGCGTACAGCATCTCGAGCTGCACCCTCTAGCGCATGACGTAAGCGTAGTAGATTTTCGCCTTCAGAAAATCCGCAAAGTTCTGTAGTTTGCTGGTAGGTGGCTAAAAACAGGGGCCACTCCTCAGGTTTGCCGTTGAACTTAGGTAGCTCCTTGCCAACGCTAGTGCGTGCCGCAATCTGGTTTTTAGTAAGGCATAGAGACCGCACTGATGTGCCTTCTTCCGTTTTCTGTTGACCTATTTGGGCCGATAAATCCACGGGAAACACTCTGGGTATCCACGAGGAGCAGCCTTTAGTGTCGCGGCCCTGTTTGATCACCACAGACTGTACAGGTGCTGACGTTATCTGAGGCTGAACGTTGGTATCGTCGGTCACTTCCTTTGGCTGAGCTAGGACAGCAGAAGCACCAGTTGGCAGTGCCATTGTAGTGTTATGACTTATAAGCGGAGTTTTCGGTGGCGCTACCTTTGGCACTGCAGGTCCCGTAACGTTTAGCCACTTTTGTACCGCGGTCGAGTCGAAACCTTCTTCCAGGTCTGAACATTCGTCTTCAGTTTCCAGACTTTGTAAAAGTTTCCGGCGTCTTTCGATAAGCGCTTCTCGTTTACGTAGAATGTCTAATTCTTCTTCAATAAGAGAAGCTTCGGCGCGTTGTCGTCGTAGTTTTGTAGATTTAACGCTGGCATTACTGCGAGCAACTCCTGTTGGGGGTACACCTATCGGTGTATGTGCGCCTGCCTGACCAGTACCTACGCCGTCGTGAGCGTGCAAGGTGCTGGGTGCATTTCCCTGTTCAGGGGATTCTATTACCTTACCTACCCTATTTTGATCGCCCTCGGCATTTTCCTTATGCGCCGCCATAGTGGTACAATCTGCACATTGCCAATCCTCGTGTTCGATTTCGGCCGTGACACCAACACATGTAAAGTGAAACCGTCTTGACACCTTAACCTTAACCTTAACCTTAACCTTAACCTTAACCTTAACCTTAACATCACATGATATGACATCACATGATATGACATCATATAATATGACATCACATGATATGACATCATATGATCTGACATCATATGATATGACATCATATGACATGACATCATATGACATGACATCATATGATATGACATCACATGATATGACATCACATGATATGACATCATATGATATGACATCACATGATATGACATCATATGATCTGACATCATATGATATGACATCATATGACATGACATCATATGATATGAAATCACATGATATGAAATCACATGATATGACATCACATGATATGACATCATATGACATGACATCATATGATATAAAATCACATGATATGACATCACATGATTTGACATCATATGATATGACATCACATGATATGACATCATATGATTTGACATCACATGATATGACATCATGTGACATGCCATCATATGATATAAAATCACATGATATGACATCAAATGATATTACATGACATCATATGATATGACATCACATGACATGACATCATATGATATGAAATCACATGATATGACATCACATGATATGACATCATATGACATGACATCATATGATATAAAATCACATGATATGACATCACATGATTTGACATCATATGATATGACATCACATGATATGAATAAAAACATAGAATAAATTAATTTTGAGAATCTTTGAAACTTTGGTGGACTTTTGACCGTTTGTGAATAATTTTTTCTTAAATTATTCTATGTTTTTATTATTAGTGAACAAGATGGAAAAGTAACAACAATTACTTTTCCATCTTGTTCACTAATAATAAAAACATAGAATAATTTAAGAAAAAATTATTCACAAACGGTCAAAAGTCCACCAAAGTTTCAAAGATTCTCAAAATTAATGACCACAAAATCATAACATACATACATATTAATCGCAGGACACAGCGAAAAAAGCCACCCTGTGAAAATAAGATGCAGCTGTCAGTAAAATGATCACGGGGTGCACTAAAATCCTTGACACTGCTAGTATAAATGGCGATCGATTGATGTCGCTCTAGTTGTCGATAAGGTAGTATAAAAACAAACAAACAAAATAAAATGAATACATACTAAGTGAACATGATGGATATAAGCTAGCAATAATCTCAACGCAGCTTGGTGTAAGAGGTACACACTGCGGGCTTAGAAATTCCTAATCCCCTTGGTTCTTGGTTCGATGGCCAACAAAAGGTGATGAAAAATTTCTAAACACAAAGCCATTTGATAAGTGCCCTTGAGCAAGGCCGAAATTACGTAATCATGGTAGCTTGTAATTGTTGTTACTTTTCCATCTTGTTCACTAATAATAAAAACATAGAATAATTTAAGAAAAAATTATTCACAAACGGTCAAAAGTCCACCAAAGTTTCAAAGATTCTCAAAATTAATGACCACAAAATCATAACATACATACATATTAATCGCAGGACACAGCGAAAAAAGCCACCCTGTGAAAATAAGATGCAGCTGTCAGTAAAATGATCACGGGGTGCACTAAAATCCTTGACACTGCTAGTATAAATGGCGATCGATTGATGTCACTCTAGTTGTCGATAAGGTAGTATAAAAACAAACAAACAAAATAAAATGAATACATACTAAGTGAACATGATGGATATAAGCTAGCAATAATCTCAACGCAGCTTGGTGTAAGAGGTACACACTGCGGGCTTAGAAATTCCTAATCCCCTTGGTTCTTGGTTCGATGGCCAACAAAAGGTGATGAAAAATTTCTAAACACAAAGCCATTTGATAAGTGCCCTTGAGCAAGGCCGAAATTACGTAATCATGGTAGCTTGTAATTGTTGTTACTTTTCCATCTTGTTCACTAATAATAAAAACATAGAATAATTTAAGAAAAAATTATTCACAAACGGTCAAAAGTCCACCAAAGTTTCAAAGATTCTCAAAATTAATGACCACAAAATCATAACATACATACACATTATGTTACAATGTTTTTCAATTTTGTTTGTTTTAATTTCAAGTGTTGTCGACTTGAATAACTCATATTTTTGGACGTTTGTTTACTTATTCATCTGATACATTTTCTTTATTTGCAATTTGTTTTCTTTTGTACAATTTGTATAAGTGTCGGTTTTTTGTTTATCACGTTAATTACTTAAAACGTAAACAAAGTTTTATAGGTCGTAAAAAAAAATTTATATTTGTAAATTTATGAGCTAAAATTTTAGGCAAAATGAAATTAATTTATTCAAATAGCTTAAGTCTATTTTTATGAATTATGATATTCTTATTTTCTTTGCTTAAGGAGTTACTATTATTTAAATCTATGTTTTCTATATTGTATGGAATTAAACTATAATTATTTTTATTATCGATATTTACTACAACATAGGGCCCTTTGTATCTACTATCTAACTTATGACCTGATTCATTCTTAACTAAAACTAAATCTCCTAAATTTATTTCTTTATACTGAATATTTTTGTCGTAATAAATTTTTTGTTTTTCTTTGGCTTCTTTTACCAATTTATACGCTCTTTGTTGAGCTACTTGCAATCTATATTTGATTTCTTTCTCATATGCCTCATAGTTATAAACTGGGCTAAATGTATTTTCTTTAAGAAATTCGTACGTAATGGGTATTTTCCCAAAAACCAATTCAAATGGATAATAACCATGAACCGTGGATGGTGTTGTATTGTAACAGTATGCAAAATATTTGATATACTCATCCCAATCATCTTTGTCAATGGATATATAAGAACGAATGTATAGGTTGAAAGTTCTATGACTACGTTCGACAGTGCCCAAAGTTTGATGGTGATATGGGGTAGAAGTCTTGTGGTCAATCTTTAAAAGTTTACACAATTCTTTGAAGACGTTATTTTTGTATTCAGTCCCCATATCAGTCATGATTTGAAATTTTCAAAAATTGCTTTGGCCACTGCTATCGCAGATTTGCTAGCAATCGGAATTGCGATCAGATACTTTGTTAAATCACATACAATTGTTACCGCGTATTCATTCCCATTTATCGATCTTGGTAATGGACCGATTGTGTCAATCTGTACTATATCGAAAGCTTTCGTTGGCGTTTCAGTGATAGTCATTGGTTCCTTTAAATTTGTATTTATTTTATTTTTACTGCATTTTATGCATTTTTTAATGTGTTTTCTTATGTCATTTTTCATATTTTTCCAATAATATTTCTGTTTTATTTTGTTTGTCGTTCGATTGATTCCTGGGTGGCCACCATTAACAGGATCATCGTGATATTTTTGTAATATCTTTTTAATTACTTCCTTATCTGTCACGTGCACAACCTCCGGAGTTAATGCAATAGTTAAGTTTTTGAGAACCTTGGTACCAACTTCTTTAAATTTATCTACTCGAGTATAATTATTTTTAAACAATTTGTCTCCTAAGGACAACTGTATTTTGTTTATTTTCAAATTGTCGGCCTCTTTCATTAGCCTGGCAAAGAATTGACCTAAATCAATCTTCGCCTCAACAATTGAATTATCATTAATAGATGAATTGCCGGCTTCATTTGAAAGCCTGACAAGGGATTGACCTGAATCAATCTTCGCCTCAACAATTAAATCATTAATGTCTATTTTGCTACAAATTTTCTTTCCCTTTTTGAACTGCAGTTTCGGGGGGTCGAAAACGAGCTGAGCTGGCTTTTTTACTTCATATTTATTAAGCGCTTCATATATTTTAATGTTCTCTTCGTGACGTTTTTCTTTGATGTTTTTATTATTGGAGTTTTTATTATTGGAATTTTTATTAGTTTCCGATCTAGTCGTAACCCTCATTATTTGACATGCTTTTATTGACATTTCCTTTAAATCATTTATATTAATGCGTGAAAGCGCATCCGCGACATAGTTTTCTTTTCCAGCTATGTACTCCACCTCAAAGTCATATTCCTCCAACTCCAATCGAACTCTAGTTAATTTTGATGAAGGGTTTTTCATTGAGAATAAATATGTTAAGGGGCGATGGTCTGTTTTAATTAAAAATTTTCTGCCATAAACGTATGGTCTGAAATAAGTTATAGCCCAATGGATTGCTGCCAATTCTTTTTCAATTGTTGCCTTGTTACTTTCACCTTTTGTGAAAGCTCTTGACGCATAGGCAATTGGTAATTGTTTGCCTTCATATTCTTGACTAAGAACTGCGCCGCAGGCAAATCCACTGGCATCTGTTGTTATACAAAATTCTTTATTGAAATCTGGATATTGCAAAATATTTGGGTTTATTAATGCCTCCTTCAAGTAGACAAAAGCTTTTTGACATTCTTCTGTCCAATTGAAAGAAACATTCTTTTTACATAATCTTGTTAAAATTCGAGAATGAGCTGCAAAATTTCGCACGAATCTTCTGTAGTAATTGCAAAATGCTACAAATCGTTTAACTTCGTCTGCACTTTTTGGTATTGGATAATTCAAAACAATTTCGTATTTACTAGGATCAGGCAAAATTCCTTTATTGGTGCATTTATGTCCAAGATAAGTCACTTCTTGGTTAAAAAATAAACATTTATCCGGATGCAATTTTAAATTATATTTTCTGCAAGTAGAAAATACATCTCTCAAATTTGTAATCATATGTTTTTCGGAGCAACCTAACACTACTAAATCATCCATATATAGAAAAGCTTGGGATGGCTTAAGGCCTGCAAATGCTAGTGGCATCATTCTTTGAAATGAGTTAGGGGCCACTTTCAAACCATATGGTAATCTTTTGAAACGATATGTGCCACCATCTGCCGTAAACGATGTGATGTCTCTAGAGTCTTTATGTAACTCAATTTGATGAAAGTCGGACATCAAGTCCAGACATGAGAAATATTTAGCTCTACCCAATTGATCTAGGATATCATCAATTCTTGGTAGTGGGAATTTATCCGCCGTTCGACTACTAATCTCCATCTTTTATCGTTTTTCCCTGGTAACGGTTTTTTCGGTACCAGGAGAATTGGGCTATTGTATTCTGACATAGACGGCTCTATTATGTCATCTTCAATTAATTTATTAATTTGCTTGTTAATTTCCCCTTTTTGAGCTTGAGGTAATCTATAATTTTTAATGTACACAGGTGTGCTATCTTTCATGTGTAATTTTTGTTTATAAAAGTTATTAGCAGTAATTGGTTCGGTATCTAATGAAAATATATCAATAAATTCGGAGCATAATGTGTTGAGTGATTTACTAGCGAAAGGTGGGAAATTTTTATTTAATCTTTTTAATTTTTTCTTACTATTTTCTATTGGTTCTAATTTATTTTTTATTATTGCGTAATCATTTAAATTTTCTGTGTTAATATTAAAATTTTGAATGGTTGCATTTTTATCTGTTGTATTAATGACTCTAATGAAAGTTTGTTGGGAATTTACTAAGGTGTTTGCAATAAAAATGCCATCAGCTAATTTTTGATGGGGTATTAATAAATCAGAATTATTATTTTCAATATGGACTTGTCGGATTACTTCCGACCTTGCAGGTATTGTTATGCAATTAACCGATGGTCTATTTGTCATTTCTATTATAATGTCTTCTGGGTAATCATATGGACGTAGTATTAGGCTGTCTCCATTTTTATTGTAATCTAAAATGCAATTATATTTTTTAATGAAATCAAGTCCCAAAATTCCATCAGATGGGATTGGGAAATTATCTTCAACTATGTGAAATTTATGTGCTATTAGTAAGTAATCATCCTTTAAATCTGCCTTGACTGTTCCAATAGTGCTTGTTAAACCTTGACCAATGCCCTTTAAATCAGTTTTTTGTGAATAATTAATTGTGACATTATTGTCAATTTGACCCTTTTTTATTATTGAGATATCTGCTCCTGTATCGATCAGGAGGGTTGAAATTGAGTTATTTAGAGTTGTTTTAGAGGATATATAACTATTTAGGTGTAAATTGAAAACATATAATTTTTTGTTTATTGAGGTGGAGTCTGTTGGTTTTCCTGTTGATTAACATTTCGCACTGTTGCTGTATTATTACGGTTCGAACCTCGGGATCCGAAGTTACGCCTCGATCTTTGATAATTTGATCGATTATTATTATTATTTGAATTATAATTATAATTATTATTGTTATTGAACCTTGATGAAAATATACGCCTCTGGTTACCTCTATAAGAGTTATTTTGGTAACCTCTGCGGAAATTACCTCGAAAGTAATTTTGCTGGCGTATGTGCAAAAGCGAGTTTGGGTTCCCTGTTACTTCTGTGCAACTATTGGTGAATTTGGATACAGCTTCGTTCATCGAAGTGAACGTTCCAGCTTGCATAATTGTTTTCACCTTATCATTGGAACAATTTTTACACATAGCTTTTACAGCAGTTTGTGTAGCATATTTGGTGGCTAGGTCTGTTGTTAAGCCATCAGATATGTATGCTCCCTCTAGTGATTTTGTCAATTTTTCAATCTCTGCAGTATATTGATTAGCAGTCTTACTGCGCTGTTGGATGTTCAGGAGTTTCGCTGTTATAACTTCAACTGACTCACCCTTTACTTTATTTTTTAATTTTAGTTTTATTTCCTGTATTGACTGTTCAGCGCTTATCAAATTTCTAGCTGTGCCTTTCAGCTTAGTTTTTATCATGGACACTGCTAAAGCCTCATGTTCCTCTTTGATTTGTTCGAGGATATCAAGGGCATCCAGAAAACTCGATAAGTTTTCCGGTTTGCCATCGAACTCAGGTAAGATCGATGACGCAGTTTTAATAAATGAAGTCGCTGATTGCGCCATTTCGGTGTCTTTTTGAAAATTTGGTTCTACTTGGGCGACAATGTTTGTTTGAGAAAATGTTTCTTGTTTCTCGATAGTCTCAGTCTGGATAAATTTATCAGAATGAACTGTTTTTTCTTCTTCTAGTTCCTCTTCTGAACTATTTTCCAGTAATTTTGCGTCAAAATCTATTTCAATCTCTTTTTGATAGGATTTTGGCACATCGAAGTCAATTTCATATCTAGACAATGAGTACACCAATTTGTCTCTGATAGACGAAAAAATTTGGTATGCTTCTTTTTCATGAGGTTTCGATAAATTAGTTCTTTTTATTATTTTTCCACTGTTATTTAATGACAATAAAATGATATTCAAATGTTTCTTTATCGTTTCAATTTTAATTTTTGTATTTTTACAAATACATTTATATGACTTTTCTGCATTTGTTTTTTCGTCAGAAAGCTCCTTCAAAATATCGTCCCACTTTTCCATTTATGTTACAATTTTTATTTATTACTTAAACTTTGTTCAGATCGTCTGCTCGACTCTGGTATTTCTTTTTTAAAAATTTATTGTGGGCTGAATATATCTTGAGGAACAAACTGATACAAGTGCAGATCGTCACAATCAGAAGCAGGATTTTTATGAATTCTAAAGCTTCAGAATGGTCAATAATTTTAATGCTATTGACTACATTCGCATTTGGGGTATCCACTTTAGAAGTTTTTCCGCCCATATCAGGAGTTAGATATATAAATGGAAATGGTCTTTTTACTTACTCTTTTTTTTTCTTATATATTTTTTTTTCAAAAAAAAATTCAATACCAAATTTTTCTAGTATAACTCTTTATTTTTATTTAGTCATAAATGCTTTTACCGCCCATTTTTCTTATAAATCTACACAATTCTTCTACCAAAGTGGAAGGATACAAAAGATCTTCAATTGTGGGTTCTCTTTCCATTCCTATGAAGGACCAAAATTTTTTCAAACAATTTAGATTATGCCTATTGCTGCCTATATTACGTGATCTCGACTTTCGGGCAACGTCTGCGTTTTCACGCTCTAAATCTTCAACAATTTTATTTATTGCCTCGTAGTCAAGATCTTCAGGCAATGCACAATCCATGGGAATAGATTGCAAGTAACTAGATTTTTTAAAAATTTTTATCTTTCCATTGTTTTCTTAAACTTTGGATTTCTCTTTTTAGTTTTATCTTTAAATCTTTGTTTGTACATATATTAGCTTGTTGATACAATTCAGCTAATTTTCTTCTTTTAACATATTTTTGACCTCCTCTCTTTCGCTTGTATTTTACCGGCTCTGGAATGCGTGGCTCAACATTTACTTGAGCCCTATTTCTTTTCCTATACTCTTCCAAAGTCAGCGGCTTAGGGCCTTGCCTGACTTGCTCTTCTTTAATTTTTTTTTGTTGCTTCCAGGCCCAGTTTAACAATACCGGAAAAGATTTTGTCAAACTGTGTTTGCGTTTCTATGGACTCAATTGACATAACTGTCAAATTAACAATATTTAATTTCTTTTTTTTTTTTTTTTTTTTTTTTTTACAAATTTATTTCACTTGACTCTATTGCTTTTTGAAAATTTTTTAACCACATTATTTCTTTAATTAATTTTATCTTCTTATATTCTTCTTCGAGCTCTTTTATTAACTCTTCTAACATAATATACGCTTCTTGAGATTCAGCTTCAGTTGGTATGACCCCTTTCGAGGACATATCAACCGATTAAAAAAAAAATTGGATCAAACAAAAAACAAAGCGAAACGGCAACTATTTGGTGCCCTTCTAGTTTAAGCGGCCATTAGGCCAGCCATAATTTAAAAAAATTTTTTTTTTTTTTTTTTTTTTTTATACTTAAATCTTTTATACCAGTTTATTAAGTCTTTGGCTGCTTTCCCTTTGCTGTGTCAATAATTCTTGTGTTTCCTCAGATGTCATCATAACGTGTGCGGTAATAAGTTGTTAATTCTTTGGATTCTTCGCCTCTGCTAGTCTTATTTTCCCTCATATCCCATCATAACGTGTGCGGGTTTATATTAATTTACTTTATTCCTGCCGAATTTGGACGGCAGGATAATAATGTATTAATTTTTTAATCCAAGTTAATTTACTTTATTCCTGCCGAATTTGGACGGCAGGGTAATTTAATAATGTATTAACTTTTTAGATCCAGTTTTTCCTGCCTTTGAAGTTTGGCGGATCGCTACTGAGCAATGTTTGCCGTCAGTATCAAGGCAGGATCGCCATAAAGCATCTAAACCAGAAAAACAAAAGACTTATGTTGCCAGTCGCGTGGCAGAGCAGCAATTAATTTTATTTAGTGATATTTCAGCTTATTTATAATAATTCTTAATTCTAAAACTCCTATTTACTAAAATACATATTTACTCTAATTCTATATGTTCATACAGTGGAGCTCAGTGCAGTCAGTAACATACATAAAAACAGAGTCAGCTCGCATCTACAAGTAATGCCGTTACATACGCACGCACACATGTACTAAGCGTGGGGCTGCTAGCAATGCAGTCGCGCACATTCACACATATGGTGCTAGCGTATGTTAAGCGATATGAAACTCTATAGCTAGTGCCGCTTATATATTTGGGGCGCGTGAGAAAGTGAACGTAATTATGAATACGTTGACTCTGCAAAATGTTTACATTCCACAGCCAAACATTTAGAAGTCGGCGTGTGGCTTTGTTGTTGTTAGTGACATGCTCTGATATACTACAATATAAAATCACATGAATGACATCACATGATATTACATGACATCATATGATATGACATCACATGACATGACATCATATGATATGAAATCACATGATATGACATCACATGATATGACATGACATCATATGATATGACATCACATAACATGACATCATATGATATGAAATCACATGATATGACATCACATGATATGACATCATATGATATGATATCAAATGACATGACATCATATGATATGACATCACATGATATGACATCATATGATATGACATCATGTGATATGACATCACATGATATGACATCATATGATATGACATAATATGATCTGACATCATATGATATGATATCAAATGACATGACATCATATGATATGACAACACATGATATGACATCATATGATATGACATCACATGATTTGACATCACATGATATGACATCATATGATATGACATCATATGATATGACATCATATGATATGACATCACATGATATGACATCATATGATATGACATCACATGATATGACATCATATGATATGACATCACATGATATGACATCATATGACATGACATCATATGATATGAAATCACATGATATGACTTCACATGATTTGACATCACATGATATGACATCATATTATATGACATCACATGATATGACATCATATGATATGACATCACATGATATGACATCACATGATATGACATCATATGATATGACATCACATGATATGACATCATATGACATGACATCATATGATATGAAATCACATGATATGACATCACATGATTTGACATCATATGATATGACATCACATGATATGACATCATATGATTTGACATCACATGATATGACATCATATGATATGACATCACATGATATGACATCACATGACGTCATATTATATGACATCACATGATATGACATCATATGATATGACATCACATGATATGACATCATATGATATGACATCATAGGATATGACATCATATGATATGACATCACATGATATGACATCATATGATATGATATCATATGACATGACATCATATGATATGACATCACATGATATGACATCATATGATATGACATCACATGATATGACATCATATGATCTGACATCATATGATATGACATCATATGACATGACATCATATGACATGACATCATATGATATGACATCACATGATATGACATCATATGATATGACATCATAGGATATGACATCATATGATATGACATCACATGACGTCATATTATATGACATCACATGATATGACGTCATATTATATGACATCACATGATATGACATCATATGATATGACATCACATGATATGACATCATATGATATGATATCATAGGATATGACATCATATGATATGACATCATATGATATGACATCACATGATATGACATCATATGATATGACATCACATGATATGACATCACATGATATGACATCATGTGACATGACATCATATGATATAAAACCACATGATACGACATCACATGATATTACATGACATCATATGATATGACATCACATGACATGACATCATATGATATGAAATCACATGATATGACATCACATGATATGACATGACATCATATGATATGACATCACATAACATGACATCATATGATATGACATCACATAACATGACATCATATGATATGAAATCACATGATATGACATCACATGATATGACATCATATGATATGATATCAAATGACATGAAATCACATGATATGACATCATATGATATGACATCACATGATTTGACATCACATGATATGACATCATATGATATGACATCATATGATATGACATCACATGATATGACATCATATGATATGACATCACATGATATGACATCATATGACATGACATCATATGATATGAAATCACATGATATGACATCATATGATAAGACATCACATGATTTGACATCACATGATATGACATCATGTGACATGACATCATATGATATAAAATCACATGATATGACATCACATGATATTACATGACATCATATGATATGACATCACATGACATGACATCATATGATATGAAATCACATGATATGATATCATATGATTTGACATCACATGATATGACATCATATGATATGACATCACATGATATGACATCATATGATATGACATCACATGATATGACATCATATGATATGACATCACATGATATGACATCATATGATATGACATCATATGATATGACATCATATGATATGACATAATATGATCTGACATCATATGATATGATATCATATGACATGACACCATATGATATGACATCACATGATATGACATCATATGATATGACATCACATGATATGACATCATATGATATGACATCATAGGATATGACATCATATGATATGACATCATATGATATGACATCACATGATATGACAACATATGATATGACATCACATGATATGACATCATGTGACATGCCATCATATGATATAAAATCACATGATATGACATCACATGATATTACATGACATCATATGATATGACATCACATAACATGACATCATATGATATGAAATCACATGATATGACATCACATGATATGACATGACATCATATTATATGACATCACATGACATGACATCATATGATATGAAATCACATGATATGACATCACATGATATGACATCATATGACATGACATCATATGATATAAAATCACATGATATGACATCACATGATTTGACATCATATGATATGACATCACATGATATGACATCATATGATTTGACATCACATGATATGACAACATATGATATGACATCACATGATATGACATCACATGATATGACATCATATGATATGACATCACATGATATGACATCACATGATATGACATCATATGATATGACATCACATGATATGACATCATATGATTTGACATCACATGATATGACAACATATGATATGACATCACATGATATGACATCACATGATATGACATCATATGATATGACATCATATGATATGACATCACATGATATGACATCATATGATATGACATCACATGATATGACATCATATGATATGACATCATATGATATGACATCACATGATATGACATCATATGATATGACATCACATTATATGACATCACATGATATGACATCATATGATATGACATCACATGATATGACATCATATGATCTGACATCATATGATATGACATCATATGACATGACATCATATGATATGAAATCACATGATATGAAAACACATGATATGACATCACATGATATGACATCATATGACATGACATCATATGATATAAAATCACATGATATGACATCAAATGATTTGACATCATATGATATGACATCACATGATATGACATCATGTGACATGCCATCATATGATATAAAATCACATGATATGACATCACATGATATTACATGACATCATATGATATGACATCACATGACATGACATCATATGATATGAAATCACATGATATGACATCACATGATATGACATGACATCATATGATATGACATCACATGACATGACATCATATGATATGAAATCACATGATATGACATCACATGATATGACATCATATGACATGACATCATATGATATAAAATCACATGATATGACATCACATGATTTGACATCATATGATATGACATCACATGATATGACATCATATGATTTGACATCACATGATATGACAACATATGATATGACATCACATGATATGACATCACATGATATGACATCATATGATATGACATCACATGATATGACATCACATGATATGACATCATATGATATGACATCATATGATATGACATCATATGATTTGACATCACATGATATGACAACATATGATATGACATCACATGATATGACATCATATGATATGACATCACATGATATGACATCATATGATATGACATCACATGATATGACATCACATGATATGACATCACATGATATGACATCATATGATATGACATCACATGATATGACATCATATGATCTGACATCATATGATATGACATCATATGACATGACATCATATGACATGACATCATATGATATGACATCACATGATATGACATCATATGATTTGACATCATAGGATATGACATCATATGATATGACATCACATGACGTCATATTATATGACATCACATGATATGACATCATATGATATGACATCACATGATATGACATCATATGATATGACATCATAGGATATGACATCATATGATATGACATCATATGATATGACATCACATGATATGACATCACATGATATGACAACATATGATATGACATCACATGATATGACATCATGTGACATGACATCATATGATATAAAATCACATGATATGACATCACATGATATTACATGACATCATATGATATGACATCACATGACATGACATCATATGATATGAAATCACATGATATGACATCACATGATATGACATGACATCATATGATATGACATCACATAACATGACATCATATGATATGAAATCACATGATATGACATCACATGATATGACATCATATGATATGATATCAAATGACATGACATCATATGATATGACATCACATGATATGACATCATATGATATGACATCATGTGATATGACATCATATGATATGACATCACATGATATGACATCACATGATATGACATCATATGATATGACATCACATGATATGACATCATATGATATGACATCATGTGATATGACATCACATGATATGACATCATATGATATGACATAATATGATCTGACATCATATGATATGATATCAAATGACATGACATCATATGATATGACAACACATGATATGACATCATATGATATGACATCACATGATTTCACATCACATGATATGACATCATATGATATGACATCATATGATATGACATCACATGATATGACATCATGTGATATGACATCACATGATATGACATCATATGATATGACATAATATGATCTGACATCATATGATATGATATCAAATGACATGACAACACATGATATGACATCATATGATATGACATCTCATGATTTGACATCACATGATATGACATCATATGATATGACATCATATGATATGACATCACATGATATGACTTCACATGATTTGACATCACATGATATGACATCATATGATATGACATCACATGATATGACATCATATGATATGAAATCACATGATATGACATCACATGATTTGACATCATATGATATGACATCACATGATATGACATCATATGATTTGACATCACATGATATGACATCATATGATATGACATCACATGATATGACATCATATGATATGACATCATATGATATGAAATCACATGATATGACTTCATATGATTTGACATCACATGATATGACATCTTATGATATGACATCATAGGATATGACATCATATGATATGACATCACATGATATGACATCATATGATATGATATCATATGACATGACATCATATGATATGACATCACATGATATGACATCATATGATATGACATCACATGATATGACATCATATGATCTGACATCATATGATATGACATCATATGACATCACATCATATGACATGACATCATATGATATGACATCACATGATATGCCATCATATGATGTGACATCATAGGATATGACATCATATGATATGACATCACATGACGTCATATTATATGACATCACATGATATGACATCATATGATATGACATCACATGATATGACATCATATGATATGACATCATAGGATATGACATCATATGATATGACATCATATGATATGACATCACATGATATGACATCACATGATATGACAACATATGATATGACATCACTTGATATGACATCATGTGACATGACATCATATGATATAAAACCACATGATACGACATCACATGATATTACATGACATCATATGATATGACATCACATGACATGACATCATATGATGTGAAATCACATGATATGATATCATATGATTTGACATCATATGATATGACATCATATGATATGACATCACATGATATGACATCATATGATATGACATCACATGATATGACATCATATGATATGACATCACATGATATGACATCATATGATATGACATCATATGATATGACATCATATGATATGACATCATATGATATGACATAATATGATCTGACATCATATGATATGATATCAAATGACATGACATAATATGATCTGACATCACATGACATGACATCATATGATATGACATCACATGATATGACATCATATGATATGACATCATAGGATATGACATCATATGATATGACATCATATGATATGACATCACATGACATGACATCATATGATATGAAATCACATGATATGACATCACATAACATGACATCATATGATATGAAATCACATGATATGATATCATATGATTTGACATCACATGATATGACATCATATGATATGACATCACATGATATGACATCATATGATATGACATCACATGATATGACATCATATGATATGACATCATATGATATGACATCACATGATATGACATCATATGATATGACATCATAGGATATGACATCATATGATATGACATCATATGATATGACATCACATGATATGACATCACATGATATGACATCACATGATATGACAACATATGATATGACATCACATGATATGACATCATGTGACATGACATCATATGATATAAAACCACATGATACGACATCACATGATATTACATGACATCATATGATATGACATCACATGACATGACATCATATGATATGAAATCACATGATATGATATCATATGATTTGACATCACATGATATGACATCATATGATATGACATCACATGATATGACATCATATGATATGACATCACATGACATGACATCATATGATATGACATCACATGATATGACATCATATGATATGACATCATATGATATGACATCATATGATATGACATAATATGATCTGACATCATATGGTATGATATCAAATGACATGACATAATATGATATGACATCACATGACATGACATCATATGATATGACATCACATGATATGACATCATATGATATGACATCACATGATATGACATCATATGATATGACATCATATGATATGACATCATATGATATGACATCATATGATATGACATCATAGGATATGACATCATATGATATGACATCATATGATATGACATCACATGACATGACATCATATGATATGAAATCACATGATATGACATCACATGATATGACATGACATCATATGATATGACATCACATAACATGACATCATATGATATGAAATCACATGATATGACATCACATGATATGACATCATATGATATGATATCAAATGACATGAAATCACATGATATGACATCATATGATATGACATCACATGATTTGACATCACATGATATGACATCATATGATATGACATCATATGATATGACATCACATGATATGACATCATATGATATGACATCACATGATATGACATCATATGATATGACATCACATGATATGACATCATATGACATGACATCATATGATATGAAATCACATGATATGACATCATATGATATGACATCACATGATTTGACATCACATGATATGACATCATGTGACATGACATCATATGATATAAAATCACATGATATGACATCACATGATATTACATGACATCATATGATATGACATCACATGACATGACATCATATGATATGAAATCACATGATATGATATCATATGATTTGACATCACATGATATGACATCATATGATATGACATCACATGATACGACATCATATGATATGACATCACATGATATGACATCATATGATATGACATCACATGATATGACATCATATGATATGACATCATATGATATGACATCATATGATATGACATCATATGATATGACATAATATGATCTGACATCATATTATATGATATCAAATGACATGACATAATATGATATGACATCACATGACATGACACCATATGATATGAAATCACATGATATGACATCATATGATATGACATCACATGATTTGACATCACTTGATATGACATCATATGATATGGCATCATATGATATGACATCACATGATATGACATCATATGATATGACATCACATGATATGACATCATATGATATGACATCACATGATATGACATCATATGACATGACATCATATGATATGACATCACATGATATGACATCACAGGATATGACAACATATGATATGACATCACATGATATGACATCATGTGACATGACATCATATGATATAAAATCACATGATATGACATCATATGATATGACATCATATGACATGACATCATATGATATGAAATCACATGATATGACATCATATGATATGACATCACATGATTTGACATCACATGATATGACATCATGTGACATGACATCACATGACATGACATCATATGATATGAAATCACATGATATGATATCATATGATTTGACATCACATGATATGACATCATATGATATGACATCACATGATACGACATCATATGACATGACATCATATGATATGAAATCACATGATATGACATCACATGATATGACATGACATCATATGATATGACATCACATAACATGACATCATATGATATGAAATCACATGATATGATATCATATGATTTGACATCACATGATATGACATCATATGATATGACATCACATGATACGACATCATATGACATGACATCATATGATATGAAATCACATGATATGACATCACATGATATGACATGACATCATATGATATGACATCACATAACATGACATCATATGATATAAAATCACATGATATGACATCACATGATATGACATCATATGATATGATATCAAATGACATGACATCATATGATATGACATCACATGACATGACATCATATGATATGAAATCACATGATATGACATCACATGTTATGACATGACATCATATGATATGACATCACATAACATGACATCATATGATATGAAATCACATGATATGACATCACATGATATGACATCATATGATATTATATCAAATGACATGACATCATATGATATGACATCATATGATATGACATCACATGATATGACATCATATGATCTGACATCATATGATATGACATCATATGACATGACATCATATGACATGACATCATATGATATGACATCACATGATATGACATCATATGATATGACATAATATGATATGACATCATATGATATGACATAATATGATCTGACATCATATGATATGATATCAAATGACATGACATCATATGATATGACATCACATGATTTGACATCACATGATATGACATCATATGATATGACATCACATGATATGACATCATATGATATGACATCACATGATATGACATCATATGATATGACATCACGTGATATGACATCATATGACATGGCATCATATGATATGAAATCACATGATATGACTTCACATGATTTGACATCACATGATATGACATCATATGATATGACATCACATGATATGACATCATATGATATGACATCACATGATATGACATCACATGATATGACATCATATGATATGACATCATATGATATGACATCACATGATATGACATCATATGACATGACATCACATGATTTGACATCACTTGATATGACATCATATGATATGACATCATATGATATGACATCACATGATATGACATCATATGACATGACATCACATGATATGACATCACATGATATGACATCATATGACATGACATCACATGATATGACATCATATGATATGACATCATATGATATGACATCACATGATATGGCATCATATGATCTGACATCATATGATATGACATCATATGATCTGACATCATATGATATGACATCATAGGATATGACATCATATGATATGACATCACATGATTTGACATCATATGATATGACATCATAGGATATGACATCATATGATATGACATCACATGATTTGACATCATATGATATGACATCATATGACATGACATCATATGATATGAAATCACATGATATGACATCATATGATATGACATCACATGATTTGACATCACATGATATGACATCATATGATATGACATCATATGATATGACATCACATGATATGACATCATATGACATGACATCATATGATATGAAATCACATGATATGACATCACATGATATGACATCATATGATATGACATCACATGATATGACATCATATGATATGACATCACATGATATGACATCATATGATATGACATCACATGATATGACATCATATGACATGACATCACATGATATGACATCATATGATATGAAATCATATGATATGACATCACATGATTTGACATCACATGATATGACATCATATGACATGACATCATATGATATGAAATCACATGATATGACATCATATGATATGACATCACATGATTTGACATCACATGATATGACATCATATGATATGACATCATATGATATGACATCACATGATATGACATCATATGATATGACATCATATGATATGACATCACATGATATGACATCATATGACATGACATCATATGATATAAAATCACATGATATGACATCACATGATATGACATCATATGATATGACATCACATGATATGACATCATATGATATGACATCACATGATATGACATCATATGATATGACATCACATGATATGACATCATATGACATGACATCACATGATATGACATCATATGATATGACATCATATGATATGACATCACATAATATGGCATCATATGATCTGACATCACATGATATGACATCATATGATCTGACATCATATGATATGACATCATAGGATATGACATCATATGATATGACATCACATGACATCATATGATATGACATCACATGATATGACAACATATGACATGACATCATATGATATGACATCACATGATATGACATCATAGGATATGACATCACATGACATGACATCATATGATATGAAATCACATGATATGACATCACATGATATGACATCATATGATATGATATCATATGACATGACATCATATGATATGACATCACATGATATGACATCATATGATATGACATCACATGATATGACATCATATGATCTGACATCATATGATATGACATCATATGACATGACATCATATGACATGACATCATATGATATGACATCACATGATATGACATCATATGATATGACATCATAGGATATGACATCATATGATATGACATCACATGACGTCATATTATATGATATCATATGACATGACACCATATGATATGACATCATAGGATATGACATCATATGATATGACATCACATGACATCATATGATATGACATCACATGACATCATATGATATGACATCACATGATATGACAACATATGACATGACATCATATGATATGACATCACATGATATGACATCATAGGATATGACATCACATGACATGACATATGATATGAAATCACATGATATGACATCACATGATATGACATCATATGATATGATATCATATGACATGACATCATATGATATGACATCACATGATATGACATCATATGATATGACATCACATGATATGACATCATATGATCTGACATCATATGATATGACATCATATGACATGACATCATATGACATGACATCATATGATATGACATCACATGATATGACATCACATGATATGACATCATATGATATGACATCATATGATATGACATCACATGATATGACATCATATGACATGACATCATATGATATAAAATCACATGATATGATATCATATGACATGACATCATATGATATGACATCACATGATATGACATCATATGATATGACATCACATGATATGACATCATATGATCTGACATCATATGATATGACATCATATGACATGACATCATATGACATGACATCATATGATATGACATCATATGATATGATATCAAATGACATGACATCATATGATATGACATCACATGATATGACATCATATGATATGACATCACATGATATGACATCATATGATATGACATCATAGGATATGACATCATATGATATGACATCATATGATATGACATCATATGATATGATATCAAATGACATGACATCATATGATATGACATCACATGACATGACATCATATGATATGAAATCACATGATATGACATCACATGATATGACATCATATGATATGATATCATATGACATGACATCATATGATATGACATCACATGATATGACATCATATGATATGACATCACATGATATGACATCATATGATCTGACATCATATGATATGACATCATATGACATGACATCATATGACATGACATCATATGATATGACATCACATGATATGACATCATATGATATGACATCATAGGATATGACATCATATGATATGACATCACATGACGTCATATTATATGATATCATATGACATGACACCATATGATATGACATCACATGATATGACATCATATGATATGACATCACATGATATGACATCATATGATATGACATCATAGGATATGACATCATATGATATGACATCATATGATAAGACATCACATGATATGACAACATATGATATGACATCACATGATATGACATCATGTGACATGCCATCATATGATATAAAATCACATGATATGACATCACATGATATTACATGACATCATATGATATGACATCACATGACATGACATCATATGATATGAAATCACATGATATGACATCACATGATATGACATGACATTATATGATATGACATCACATGACATGACATCATATGATATGAAATCACATGATATGACATCACATGATATGACATCATATGACATGACATCATATGATATAAAATCACATGATATGACATCACATGATTTGACATCATATCATATGACATCACATGATATGACATCATATGATTTGACATCACATGATATGACAACATATGATATGACATCACATGATATGACATCATGTGACATGACATCATATGATATAAAATCACATGATGTGACATCACATGATATTACATGACACCATATGATATGACATCACATGACATGACATCATATGATATGAAATCACATGATATGACATCACATGATTTGACATCATATGATATGACATCACATGATATGACATCATATGATTTGACATCACATGATATGACAACATATGATATGACATCACATGATATGACATCATGTGACATGACATCATATGATATAAAATCACATGATATGACATCACATGATATTACATGACATCATATGATATGACATCATATGACATGACATCATATGATATGAAATCACATGATATGACATCACATGATATGACATGACATAATATGATATGACATCACATGACATGACATCATATGATATGAAATCACATGATATGACATCATATGATATGACATCACATGATTTGACATCACTTGATATGACATCATATGATATGGCATCATATGATATTAAAGTGAAAGCGTGCGCAAGTCAATTGAAATGAATGAATTGAATCTTTATTTAGTCAAAACTTAGCCTATTTATAGTAATTCTTAACTCTAACACAGACGTAAATATTCTTATTTACTAGATACATATTTACATCTATGTCTTACAAACTAAACCTAAGCAAGGCACACACTTGCCCACATGCACATGCATTCATATGTGCATAGCTCGGTACCTTACTCAAGGCATATGTCAGTGCAATCACTCATACTAACATATCTAACGTGGGACTGCGAGTGATGCAGTCACACACACATATGTATGTACACTAAGCATGGAGACGCTGGCAGTGCTGCCGCACATATCTACATATATAGGGCCAGCGTATACAATTGATACAACTCCATGACTTGTGCTGCTAATATACTTAGCGTGTGAAAATGTTTACGTTGCAGAATGTTTATCAAATCCACAGCTAGCCGCTTCGAAGTCAGCTTGTGACTTTGTTGTTGTTAGTGAGTTGCTCTGACATACTACACCACCCATCCTAAAAAAAATCGTGAATACATATGAACGATTTTAGAGCTGTGACATATTTAAGTGGTTTATTTTCTTTCTTTTGTACATTTCCGCAAATAATTTATGAGCATGAGTTTCATTTGATACTCTTAAGATTTTTATTGTTTGTTGTTTGTTTACAAAATTTTCTGTTGTGCCTGATAATCATGTTACAATTTTTTTTCAATTTTGTTTGTTTTATTTTCAAGTGTTGTCGACTTGAATAACTCATGTTTTTAGATGTTTGTTTACTTATTCATCTGATACATTTTCTTTATTTGCAATTTGTTTTCTTTTGTACAATTTGCATAAGTGTCGGTTTTTGTTTATGACGTTAATTACTTAAAGCGTAAACAAAGTTTTATAGGTCGTAAAAAAAAAATTTTATATTTGTAAATTTATAAGCTAAAATTTTAGGCAAAATGAAATTAATTTATTCAAATAGCTTAAGTCTATTTTTATGAATTATAATTTTCTTATTTTCTTTGCTTAAGGAGTTACTATTATTTAAATCTATGTTTTCTATATTGTATGGAATTAAACTATAATTATTTTTATTATCGATATTTACTACTCTATAGGGGGTTAAAGTATAATTATTTTTACTATCAATATTTACTACTACATAGGGCCCTTTGTATCTACTATCTAACTTATGACCTGATTCATTCTTAACTAAAACTAAATCTCCTAAATTTATTTCTTTATACTGAATATTTTTGTCATAATAAATTTTTTGTTTTTCTTTGGCTTCTTTTACCAATTTATACGCTCTTAGTTGAGCTACTTGCAATCTATATTTGATTTCTTTCTCATATGCCTCATAGTTATAAACTGGGCTAATTGTATTTTCTTGTAAAAATTCGTATGTCAAGGGTATTTTTCCAAAAACTAACTCAAATGGGCAATAACCATGAACCGTAGATGGTGTTGTATTATAACAATATGCAAAATATTTTATATACTCATCCCAATCACTTTTGTTAGTGGAAATATAAGAACGGATATATTCATTAAAAGTTCTGTGGCTACGCTCAACCGTGCCCAAAGTCTGATGGTGATATGGGGTAGAAGTTCTGTGTTCAATTTTCAAAAGTTTACACAATTCTTCAAATACGCTGTTTTTGTATTCGGTTCCCATATCTGTTATGATTGTTTTCATACAACCATAAATCAAAATAAAATTTTCAAAGATTGCTTTGGCAACTGTTTTTGCGTGCTTACTCGCAATTGGGATTGCGATCAAGTATTTAGTAAGGTCACATACAATAGTGACCGCATATTCATTTCCATTTACCGATTGTGGCAATGGACCAATTGTATCGATTTGCACTGTATCAAACGCTTTCGTGGGCGTTTCAGTTATTATCATTGGTTCTTTCAAATTTTTATTTACTTTGTTTTTACTGCATTCAATGCACTTTTTGATATGAATTCTTATGTCATTTTTCATGTTTTTCCAATAATATTTCTGTTTTATTTTATTTGTTGTGCGATTGATTCCTGGGTGGCCACCATTAACAGGATCATCGTGATATTTTTGTAATATCTTTTTAATTACTTCCTTATCTGTCACGTGCACAACCTCCGGAGTTAATGCAATAGTTAAGTTTTTGAGAACCTTGGTACCAACTTCTTTAAATTTATCTATTCGAGTATAATTATTTTTAAACAATTTGTCTCCTAAGGACAACTGTATTTTATTTATTTTCAAATTGTCGGCCTCTTTCATTAGCCTGGCAAAGAATTGACCTAAATCAATCTTCGCCTCAACAATTGAATTATCATTAATAGATGAATTGCCGGCTTCATTTGAAAGCCTGGCAAAGGATTGACCTAAATCAATCTTCGCCTCAACAATTAAATCATTAATGTCTATTTTGCTACAAATTTTCTTTCCCTTTTTGAACTGCAGTTTCGGGGGGTCGAAAACGAGCTGAGCTAGCTTTTTTACTTCATTACTATTAAGCGCTTCATATATTTTAATGTTCTCTTCGTGACATTTTTCTTTGATGTTTTTATTATTGGAATTTTTATTATTGGAATTTTTATTAGTTTCCGATCGAGTCGTAACCCTCATTATTTGACATGCTTTTATTGATATTTCCTTTAAATCATTTATATTGATGCGTGAAAGCGCATCCGCTACATAGTTTTCTTTTCCAGCTATGTACTCCACCTCAAAGTCATATTCCTCTAATTCCAGTCGAACTCTAGTTAATTTTGATGAAGGGTTTTTCATCGAGAATAGGTATGTTAAGGGGCGATGGTCTGTTTTAATCAAAAATTTTCGGCCATAAACATATGGTCTAAAATAAGTTATAGCCCAATGGATTGCTGCCAACTCTTTTTCAATTGTGGCTTTATTGCTTTCACCTTTTGTGAATGCTCTTGACGCATAGGCAATTGGTAATTGTTTGCCTTCATATTCTTGACTAAGAACTGCGCCGCAGGCAAATCCACTGGCATCTGTTGTTATACAAAATTCTTTATCGAAATCTGGATATTGCAAAATATTTGGGTGTACCAATGCCTCCCTCAAATAGACAAAAGCTTTTTGACATTCCTCTGTCCACTCGAAAGAAACATTCTTTTTACACAATCTCGTTAAAATTCTAGAATGAGCTGCAAAATTGGGAACAAATCTTCTGTAATAGTTACAAAATGCGACAAATCGCTTAACTTCATCAGCACTTTTGGGTATAGGATAATTTAGAACAGTCTCATATTTACTTGGATCAGGTAAAATTCCTTTATTTGTGCATTTATGTCCAAGATAAGTAACTTCTTGGTTAAAAAATAAACATTTATCCGGATGTAATTTTAAATTATATTTTCTGCAAGTAGAAAATACATCTCTCAAATTTGTAATCATATGTTTTTCGGAGCATCCTAATACTACTAAGTCATCCATATATAGAAAAGCTTGAGATGGCTTAAGGCCTGCAAATGCTAGTGTCATCATTCTTTGAAATGAGTTAGGGGCCACTTTCAAACCATATGGTAATCTTTTAAAACGATATGTGCCATCCTCTGCCGTAAACGATGTGATGTCCCTAGAGTCTTTATGTAATTCAATTTGATGAAAACCAGACATTAAGTCTAGGCATGAAAAATATTTAGCTCTACCCAATTGATCTAGGATATCATCAATTCTTGGTAATGGAAATTTATCTGCAGTTAATTTTTTGTTTACTTGTCGGTAATCGACTACTAATCTCCATCTTTTATCATTTTTCCCTGGTAACGATTTTTTCGGTACCAGGAGAATTGGGCTATTATATTCTGACATAGACGGCTCTATTATGTCATCTTCAATTAATTTATTAATTTGCTTGTTAATTTCCCCTTTTTGAGCTTGAGGTAATCTATAATTTTTAATGTAAACAGGTGTGCTATCTTTCATGTGTAATTTTTGTTTATAAAAGTTATTAGCAGTAATTGGTTCGGTATCTAATGAAAATATATCAATAAATTCGGAGCATAATGTGTTAAGTGATTTACTAGCGAAAGGTGGGAAATTTTTATTTAATCTTTTTAATTTTTCCTTACTATTTTCTATTGGTTCTAATTTATTTTTTATTATTGCGTAATCATTTAAATTTTCTGTGTTGATATTAAAATTTTGAATGGTTGCATTTTTATCTGTTGTATTAATGACTCTAATGAAAGTTTGTTGTGAATTTACTAAGGTGTTTGCAATAAAAATGCCATCAGCTAATTTTTGATGAGGTATTAATAAATCAGAATTATTATTTTCAATATGGACTTGTCGGATTACTTCCGACCTTGCAGGTATTGTTATGCAATTAACAGATGGTCTGTTTGTCATTTCTATTATAATATTTTCAGGAAAATCATATGGACGTAGTATTAGGCTGTCCCCATTTTTACTGTAATCTAAAATACAATTATATTTTTTAATAAAATCAAGTCCCAAAATTCCATCGCAGGGAATTGGAAAATTATCTTCAACTATGTGAAATTTATGTGCTATTAGTAAGTAATCATCTTTTAAATCTGCCTTGACTGTTCCAAGAGTGCTTGTTAAACCTTGACCAATGCCCTTTAAATCAGTTTTTTGTGAATAATTAATTGTGACATTATTGTCAATTTGACCCTTTTTTATTATTGAGATATCTGCTCCTGTATCGATCAGGAGGGTTGAAATTGAGTTATTTAGCGTTGTTTTAGAGGATATATAACTATTTAGGTGTAAATTGAAAACATATAATTTTTTGTTTATTGAGGTGGAGTCTGTTGGTTTTCCTGTTGATTAACATTTCGCACTGTTGCTGTATTATTACGGTTCGAACCTCGGGATCCGAAGTTACGCCTCGATCTTTGATAATTTGATCGATTATTATTATTATTTGAATTATTATATCTTGTTGGGTATGTACGCCGCTGGTTATTTCTATAATTGTTAGGTTGATAGCCTCTACGGTAATTACCGCGAAAATAATTTTGTTGGCGTATATGAAGTAACGAGTTAGGGTTACCCGTTATTTCAGTGCAACTGTTGGTAAATTTTGACACTGCTTCATTCATCGTGTTGAACGTTCCAGCTTGCATAATTGTCTTTACTTTGTCATTGGAGCAGTTTTTACACATAGCTTTGACAGCTGTTTGTGTAGCATACTTAGTTGCGAGGTCTGTTGTTAGACCGTCAGATATGTATGCTCCTTCCAATGATTTTGTGAGCTTTTCAATTTCGGCAGTGTACTGATTTGCAGTTTTACTACGCTGTTGGATATTTAAGAGTTTTGCAGTCAAAACTTCTACTGACTCACCCTTTATTTTGCTCTTTAATGTTTGTTTAATTTCCTGTATGGTGGCTTCAGCACCTACGAAATTTCTGGCTGTGCCTTTAAGTTTTGTCTTTATCATGGATACTGCGACAGCCTCATGCGTTTCCTTGATTTGCTCCAGAATGTCAAGGGCATCCAAAAAACTGGATAAGTCTTCCGGTTTGCCATCGAATTCGGGCAATATCGAAGAAGCAGTTTTAATGAACGCTACCATTGTTTGCGCCATGGTTGTGTTTGTTTGGGAATTCTGGTCTGTGTGAGATACAATAGTTCTTGGATGAACTGTTTCTTTTGTTTCTTGTTCTCCCTCAGTATCTGACGCACCTTCGAACAACCAAGTGTCGAAATCGATATCGATATGTTGCTCGTAGGAGGTTGGTACTTCAACGTCAACGTTATACCTGGATAACGAGGATACCAATTTATCTCTAACGCTCGAAAATACCTGGTAGGCTTCTACCTGGTGAGCTTTTGTTAGAGTGTTATTTACCTTTCTTATGATTTTTCCAAGATTATTTAATGCTGACAGTAGAACATTTAAATGTTTCTTTACTGTTTCAGTTTTTATTTTTGTGTTTTTACATATACACTTATACGACTTTTCCGCGTTTATTTTCTCGTTAGTAAGTTCCTTTAAAATATCGTCCCACTTTTCCATTTATATTAAAATTTTTATTTATTACTTAAACTTTATTCAGATCGTCTGTTCGACTCTGGTATTTCTTTTTTAAAAATTTATTGTGGGCTGAATATATTTTGAGAAACAAACTGATACAAGTGCAGATCGTCACAATCAGGAGCAGGATTTTTATGAATTCTAAAGCTTCAGAATGGTCAATAATTTTAATGCTATTGACTACATTCGCATTTGGGGTATCTATTTTAGAAGTTTTTCTGCCCATACTGAACTTTTGATAAATATTTTTAATTTTCAGGGAAATATTTTCTTAGTTGTCTCATAATTTCCTCTTCTCTAGTGGTTGGGTTGAGCACATCTTCCATAGTTGGCTCTCTGGTCATTCCGATATCTTTCCAGAATTGTTTCAACCATTCAAGAGTTTGCTCATTAGTTAGTTCTTCATCCAATTCATGGTTAGATAGTTTTTTGGAAAAATCCCTGCGGGGTCTAGAAAAATTCCTCGGCATTTCGAATTCAAAATTGAAACAATTTTTCTTTTTACAAAATTTATTATTTTTTTTTTTTTTTTTTTTTTTTTTTTTTTTTTTTAAATTTTTTTTTTCTTCTTCTTTTACAAATTATTTCAGTTTTCTCAACTGATGAATATTTTCTAAAATCTCTAATCTTTCATTATTAGTCATAGCCCAATTCAAAGTTCTATAGGCTATGGCTAATTCCCTTTTCTTCCGATACCTTTTTCCTGCACGAGTCTGTTTTTTCCGCTTTAGCGGTGGAGGAATTTTTGGTTCCTTTTTTTGTTTTTTCAGGTTGTTCCGCCGCCGATATTCTTCAATGGTTATCGGCTGCGGACCTTGTCTTATTGCTGTTGAGGTTTGAGGAACCTCTTCAGTGACTCTTGCTGATGTTTGGGGAACCTCTTCAGTGGCTCTTGCAGGATCCAGGTTATCGTTTTCGGCTTCCAATGCAAACCTTTCCCATTTGTCGAAAATGGAATCAAATTCCTCCTGGGAAATGTCTTGCATTGGGGTTTAGACAAAATATTTTATATTGGGAAACAAAAATTTATTTCAAAGGAATATATATGAAAACTTATTTTCTACCCTAAGCAGATATAAATCTGCTACTTGGCCGGCGCCGATATGACGCCGAAGAGTTCTAGGTAATATACAAAAAGATAATTTATTTAGTTACACTATCAATAATTGTATTAAGCACGTTCACCACGGATGCGTCTGGCCAATTGACTGTCTTTTAGCATAATTGTGACACGTTTAGCATGAATGGCTCACAAATTGATGTCCTCAAACAAACCAACTAAATATGCTTCACTTGCTTCTTGTAATGCCATAACAGCTGAACTCCGGAAACGTAAATCGGTTTTAAAATCTTGAGCAATCTCTCGCACCAAACGTTGGAATGGCAATTTATGAATCAACAATTCGGTGCTCTTCGGTTACTGTATCAGGACGTTTTCTTCACTCCAGTCTTCAACCGCACTGCTGGATTCTCATTGGTCTGCTTCCTTTTGAATAGCAGTCCAACGAATAGTATCCAGCAGGATCAAGCCAGTCTGCTTCTTTTTAATTTAGCAGTCTGGCAGGATCGCCATAAAGTGAAAGCGTGCGCAAGTCAATTAAAATGAATGAATTGAATCTTTATTTAGTCAAAACTTAGCCTATTTATAGTAATTCTTAACTCTAACACAGACGTAAATATTCTTATTTACTAGATACATATTTACATCTATGTCTTACAAACTAAACCTAAGCAAGGCACACACTTGCCCACATGCACATGCATTCATATGTGCATAGCTCGGTACCTTACTCAAGGCATATGTCAGTGCAATCACTCATACTAACATATCTAACGTGGGACTGCGAGTGATGCAGTCACACACACATATGTATGTACACTAAGCATGGAGACGCTGGCAGTGCTGCCGCACATATCTACATATATAGGGCCAGCGTATACAATTGATACAACTCCATGACTTGTGCTGCTAATATACTTAGCGTGTGAAAATGTTTACGTTGCAGAATGTTTATCAAATCCACAGCTAGCCGCTTCGAAGTCAGCTTGTGACTTTGTTGTTGTTAGTGAGTTGCTCTGACATACTACAATATGACATCACATGATATGACATCATATGATATGACATCACATGATATGGCATCATATGATATGACATCACATGATATGACATCATATGACATGACATCATATGATATGACATCACATGATATGACATCACAGGATATGACAACATATGATATGACATCACATGATATGACATCATGTGACATGACATCATATGATATAAAATCACATGATATGACATCACATGATATTACATGACATCATATGATATGACATCACATGACATGACATCATATGATATGAAATCACATGATATGACATCACATGATATGACATGACATCATATGATATGACATCACATAACATGACATCATATGATATGAAATCACATGATATGACATCACATTATATGACATCATATGATATGATATCAAATGACATGACATCATATGATATGACATCACATGACATGACATCATATGATATGAAATCACATGATATGACATCACATGTTATGACATGACATCATATGATATGACATCACATAACATGACATCATATGATATGAAATCACATGATATGACATCACATGATATGACATCATATGATATTATATCAAATGACATGACATCATATGATATGACATCATATGATATGACATCACATGATATGACATCATATGATCTGACATCATATGATATGACATCATATGACATGACATCATATGACATGACATCATATGATATGACATCACATGATATGACATCATATGATATGACATAATATGATATGACATCATATGATATGACATAATATGATCTGACATCATATGATATGATATCAAATGACATGACATCATATGATATGACATCACATGATTTGACATCACATGATATGACATCATATGATATGACATCACATGATATGACATCATATGATATGACATCACATGATATGACATCATATGATATGACATCACATGATATGACATCATATGACATGACATCATATGATATGAAATCACATGATATGACTTCACATGATTTGACATCACATGATATGACATCATATGATATGACATCACATGATATGACATCATATGATATGACATCACATGATATGACATCACATGATATGACATCATATGATATGACATCATATGATATGACATCACATGATATGACATCATATGACATGACATCACATGATTTGACATCACATGATATGACATCATATGATATGACATCATATGATATGACATCACATGATATGACATCATATGACATGACATCACATGATATGACATCACATGATATGACATCATATGACATGACATCACATGATATGACATCATATGATATGACATCATATGATATGACATCACATGATATGGCATCATATGATCTGACATCATATGATATGACATCATATGATCTGACATCATATGATATGACATCATAGGATATGACATCATATGATATGACATCACATGATTTGACATCATATGATATGACATCATAGGATATGACATCATATGATATGACATCACATGATTTGACATCATATGATATGACATCATATGACATGACATCATATGATATGAAATCACATGATATGACATCATATGATATGACATCACATGATTTGACATCACATGATATGACATCATATAATATGACATCATATGATATGACATCACATGATATGACATCATATGACATGACATCATATGATATGAAATCACATGATATGACATCACATGATATGACATCATATGATATGACATCACATGATATGACATCATATGATATGACATCACATGATATGACATCATATGATATGACATCACATGATATGACATCATATGACATGACATCACATGATATGACATCATATGATATGAAATCATATGATATGACATCACATGATTTGACATCACATGATATGACATCATATGACATGACATATGATATGAAATCACATGATATGACATCATATGATATGACATCACATGATTTGACATCACATGATATGACATCATATGATATGACATCATATGATATGACATCACATGATATGACATCATATGATATGACATCATATGATATGACATCACATGATATGACATCATATGACATGACATCATATGATATAAAATCACATGATATGACATCACATGATCTGACATCATATGATATGACATCACATGATATGACATCATATGATATGACATCACATGATATGACATCATATGATATGACATCACATGATATGACATCATATGACATGACATCACATGATATGACATCATATGATATGACATCATATGATATGACATCACATAATATGGCATCATATGATCTGACATCACATGATATGACATCATATGATCTGACATCATATGATATGACATCATAGGATATGACATCATATGATATGACATCACATGACATCATATGATATGACATCACATGACATCATATGATATGACATCACATGACATCATATGATATGACATCACATGATATGACAACATATGACATGACATCATATGATATGACATCACATGACATGACATCATATGATATGAAATCACATGATATGACATCATATGATATGATATCAAATGACATGACATCATATGATATGACATCACATGATATGACATCATATGATATGACATCACATGATATGACATCATATGATATGACATCATAGGATATGACATCATATGATATGACATCATATGATATGACATCATATGATATGATATCAAATGACATGACATCATATGATATGACATCACATGACATGACATCATATGATATGAAATCACATGATATGACATCACATGATATGACATCATATGATATGATATCATATGACATGACATCATATGATATGACATCACATGATATGACATCATATGATATGACATCACATGATATGACATCATATGATCTGACATCATATGATATGACATCATATGACATGACATCATATGACATGACATCATATGATATGACATCACATGATATGACATCATATGATATGACATCATAGGATATGACATCATATGATATGACATCACATGACGTCATATTATATGATATCATATGACATGACACCATATGATATGACATCACATGATATGACATCATATGATATGACATCACATGATATGACATCATATGATATGACATCATAGGATATGACATCATATGATATGACATCATATGATAAGACATCACATGATATGACAACATATGATATGACATCACATGATATGACATCATGTGACATGCCATCATATGATATAAAATCACATGATATGACATCACATGATATTACATGACATCATATGATATGACATCACATGACATGACATCATATGATATGAAATCACATGATATGACATCACATGATATGACATGACATTATATGATATGACATCACATGACATGACATCATATGATATGACATCACATAACATGACATCATATGATATGAAATCACATGATATGACATCACATGATATGACATCATATGATATTATATCAAATGACATGACATCATATGATATGACATCATATGATATGACATCACATGATATGACATCATATGATCTGACATCATATGATATGACATCATATGACATGACATCATATGACATGACATCATATGATATGACATCACATGATATGACATCATATGATATGACATAATATGATATGACATCATATGATATGACATAATATGATCTGACATCATATGATATGATATCAAATGACATGACATCATATGATATGACATCACATGATTTGACATCACATGATATGACATCATATGATATGACATCACATGATATGACATCATATGATATGACATCACATGATATGACATCATATGATATGACATCACATGATATGACATCATATGACATGACATCATATGATATGAAATCACATGATATGACTTCACATGATTTGACATCACATGATATGACATCATATGATATGACATCACATGATATGACATCATATGATATGACATCACATGATATGACATCACATGATATGACATCATATGATATGACATCATATGATATGACATCACATGATATGACATCATATGACATGACATCACATGATTTGACATCACATGATATGATATCATATGATATGACATCATATGATATGACATCACATGATATGACATCATATGACATGACATCACATGATATGACATCACATGATATGACATCATATGACATGACATCACATGATATGACATCATATGATATGACATCATATGATATGACATCATATGATATGACATCACATGATATGGCATCATATGATCTGACATCATATGATATGACATCATATGATCTGACATCATATGATATGACATCATAGGATATGACATCATATGATATGACATCACATGATTTGACATCATATGATATGACATCATAGGATATGACATCATATGATATGACATCACATGATTTGACATCATATGATATGACATCATATGACATGACATCATATGATATGAAATCACATGATATGACATCATATGATATGACATCACATGATTTGACATCACATGATATGACATCATATGATATGACATCATATGATATGACATCACATGATATGACATCATATGACATGACATCATATGATATAAAATCACATGATATGACATCACATGATATGACATCATATGATATGACATCACATGATATGACATCATATGATATGACATCACATGATATGACATCATATGATATGACATCACATGATATGACATCATATGACATGACATCACATGATATGACATCATATGATATGAAATCATATGATATGACATCACATGATTTGACATCACATGATATGACATCATATGACATGACATCATATGATATGAAATCACATGACATGACATCATATGATATGAAATCACATGATATGACATCACATGATATGACATGACATCATATGATATGACATCACATGACATGACATCATATGATATGAAATCACATGATATGACATAACATGATATGACATCATATGACATGACATCATATGATATAAAATCACATGATATGACATCACATGATATGACATCACATCATATGATATGACATCACATGACATGACATCATATGATATGAAATCACATGATATGACATCACATGATATGACATCATATGATATGATATCAAATGACATGACATCATATGATATGACATCACATGATATGACATCATATGATATGACATCACATGATATGACATCATATGATATGACATCATAGGATATGACATCATATGATATGACATCATATGATATGACATCATATGATATGACATCATATGATATGATATCAAATGACATGACATCATATGATATGACATCACATGACATGACATCATATGATATGAAATCACATGATATGACATCACATGATATGACATCATATGATATGATATCATATGACATGACATCATATGATATAAAATCACATGATATGACATCACATGATATTACATGACATCATATGATATGACATCACATGACATGACATCATATGATATGAAATCACATGATATGACATCACATGATATGACATGACATCATATGATATGACATCACATAACATGACATCATATGATATGAAATCAAATGACATGACATCATATGATATGACATCACATGATATGACATCATATGATATGACATCACATGATATGACATCATATGATATGACATCATAGGATATGACATCATATGATATGACATCATATGATATGATATCAAATGACATGACATCATATGATATGACATCATATGATCTGACATCATATGATATGACATCATATGACATGACATCATATGACATGACATCATATGATATGACATCACATGATATGACATCATATGATATGACATCATAGGATATGACATCATATGATATGACATCACATGACGTCATGTTATATGATATCATATGACATGACACCATATGATATGACATCACATGATATGACATCATATGATATGACATCACATGATATGACATCATATGATATGACATCATATGATATGACATCATATGATATGACATCACATGATATGACAACATATGATATGACATCACATGATATGACATCACATGATATGACATCACATAACATGACATCATATGATATGAAATCATATGATATGATATCAAATGACATGACATCATATGATATGACATCACATGACATGACATCATATGATATGACATCACATAACATGACATCATATGATATGAAATCACATGATATGACATCACATGATATGACATCACATAACATGACATCATATGATATGAAATCACATGATATGACATCACATGATATGACATCATATGATATGATATCAAATGACATGACATCATATGATAGGACATCACATGATATGACATCATATGATATGATATCAAATGACATGACATCATATGATATGACATCACATGATATGACATCATATGATATGACATCATGTGATATGACATCACATGATATGACATCATATGATATGACATAATATGATCTGACATAATATGATATGATATCAAATGACATGACATCATATGATATGACATCACATGACATGACATCATATGATATGAAATCACATGATATGACATCACATGATATGACATCATATGATATGATATCAAATGACATGACATCATATGATATGACATCACATGACATGACATCATATGATATGACATCACATAACATGACATCATATGATATGACATCACATAACATGACATCATATGATATGAAATCACATGATATGACATCACATGATATGACATCATATGATATGATATCAAATGACATGACATCATATGATATGACATCACATGATATGACATCATATGATATGACATCACATGATATGACATCATATGATCTGACATCATATGATATGACATCACATGATATGACATCATATGATCTGACATCATATGATATGACATCATATGACATGACATCATATGACATGACATCATATGATATGACATCACATGATATGACTTCATATGATATGACATAATATGATCTGACATCATATGATATGATATCAAATGACATGGCATCATATGATCTGACATCATATGATATGACATCACATGATATGACATCATATGATCTGACATCATATGATATGACATCATATGACATGACATCATATGATATGACATTATAGGATATGACATCATATGATATGTCATCACATGCCATCATATGATATGATATCATATGACATGACACCATATGATATGACATCACATGATATGAAATCATATGATATGACATCACATGATATGACATCATATGATATGACATCACATGATATGTCATCATATGACATGACATCATATGATATGACATCACATGATATGACATCATATGATATGACATCACATGATATGACATCATATGATATGATATCAAATGACATGACATCATATGATATGACATCACATGATATGACATCATATGATATGACATTATAGGATATGACATCATATGATATGACATCACATGCCATCATATGATATGACATCACGTGCCATCATATGATATGATATCATATGACATGACACCATATGATATGACATCACATGATATGACATCATATGATATGATATCAAATGACATGACATCATATGATATGACATCACATGATATGACATCATATGATATGACATCACATGATATGACATCATATGATCTGACATCATATGATATGACATCATATGACATGACATCATATGACATGACATCATATGATATGACATCATATGATATGACATAATATGATCTGACATCATATGATATGATATCAAATGACATGACATCATATGATATGACATCATATGATATGACATCACATGATATGACATCATATGATCTGACATCATATGATATGACATCATCTGACATGACATCATATGATATGACATCACATGATATGACATGACATCATATGATATGACATCACATAACATGACATCATATGATATGAAATCACATGATATGACATCACATGATATGACATCATATGATATGATATCAAATGACATGACATCATATGATATGACAACACATGATATGACATCATATGATATGACATCATATGATATGACATCACATGATATGACATCATATGATATGACATCATAGGATATGACATCATATGATATGACATCATATGATATGACATCATATGATATGACATCATATGATATGATATCAAATGACATGACATCATATGATATGACATCATATGATCTGACATCATATGATATGACATCATATGACATGACATCATATGACATGACATCATATGATATGACATCACATGATATGACATCATATGATATGACATCACATGACGTCATATTATATGATATCATATGACATGACACCATATGATATGACATCACATGATATGACATCATATGATATGACATCACATGATATGACATCATATGATATGACATCATAGGATATGACATCATATGATATGACATCATATGATATGACATCATATGATATGACATCACATGATATGACAACATATGATATGACATCACATGATATGACATCATGTGACATGACATCATATGATATAAAATCACATGATATGACATCACATGATATTACATGACATCATATGATATGACATCACATGACATGACATCATATGATATGAAATCACATGATATGACATCACATGATATAACATGACAACATATGATATGACATCACATAACATGATATCATATGATATGAAATCACATGATATGACATCACATGATATGACATCATATGATAAGATATCAAATGACATGACATCATATGATAGGACATCACATGATATGACATCATATGATATGATATCAAATGACATGACATCATATGATATGACATCACATGATATGACATCATATGATATGACATCATGTGATATGACATCACATGATATGACATCATATGATATGACATAATATGATCTGACATCATATGATATGATATCAAATGACATGACATCATATGATATGACATCACATGACATGACATCATATGATATGAAATCACATGATATGACATCACATGATATGACATCATATGATATGATATCACATGATATGACATCACATCATATGATATGACATCACATGACATGACATCGTATGATATGAAATCACATGATATGACATCACATGACATGACATCATATGATATGACATCACATGACATGACATCATATGATATGAAATCTCATGATATGAAGTCACATGATATGACATGACATCATATGATATGACATCACATAACATGACATCATATGATATGAAATCACATGATATGACATCACATGATATGACATCATATGATATGATATCAAATGACATGACATCATATGATATGACATCATATGATATGACATCACATGATATGACATCATATGATCTGACATCATATGATATGACATCATATGACATGACATCTTATGATATGACATCATATGATATGACATCACATGATATGACATAATATGATCTGACATCATATGATATGATATCAAATGACATGGCATCATATGATATGACATCATATGATATGACATCACATGATATGACATCATATGATCTGACATCATATGATATGACATCATATGACATGACATCATATGATATGACATTATAGGTTATGACATCATATGATATGACATCACATGCCATCATATGATATGATATCATATGACATGACACCATATGATATGACATCACATGATATGAAATCATATGATATGACATCACATGATATGACATCATATGATATGACATCACATGATATGTCATCATATGACATGACATCATATGATATGACATCACATGATATGACATCATATGATATGATATTATAGGATATGACATCATATGATATGACATCACATGCCATCATATGATATGATATCATATGACATGACACCATATGATATGACATCACATGATATGACATAATATGATATGATATCAAATGACTTGACATCATATGATATGACATCACATGATATGACATCATATGATATGACATCACATGATATGACATCATATGATCTGACATCATATGATATGACATCATATGACATGACATCATATGACATGACATCATATGATATGACATCACATGATATGACATCATATGATATGACATAATATGATCTGACATCATCTGACATGACATCATATGATATGACATCACATGATATGACATCATATGATATGACATCATAGGATATGACATCATATGATATGACATCATATGATATGATATCACATGATATGACATCATATGATCTGACATCATATGACATGACATCGTATGATATGAAATCACATGATATGACATCACATGACATGACATCACATGATATGACATAATATGATATGATATCAAATGACTTGACATCATATGATATGACATCACATGATATGACATCATATGATATGACATCACATGATATGACATCATATGATCTGACATCATATGATATGACATCATATGACATGACATCATATGACTTGACATCATATGATATGACATCACATGATATGACATCATATGATATGACATCACATGATATGACATCATATGATCTGACATCATATGATATGACATCATATGACATGACATCATATGACATGACATCATATGATATGACATCACATGATATGACATCATATGATCTGACATCATATGATATGACATCATCTGACATGACATCATATGATATGACATCACATGATATGACATCATATGATATGACATCATAGGATATGACATCATATGATATGACATCATATGATATGATATCATATGACATGACACCATATGATATGACATCACATGATATGAAATCATATGATATGACATCACATGATATGACATCATATGATATGACATCACATGATATGACATCATATGACATGACATCATATGATATGAAATCACATGATATGACATCACATGATATGACATCACATGATATGACATCATATGATATGACATCACATGATATGACATCATATGATCTGACATCATATGATATGACATCATATGATATGACATCATGTGATTTGACATCACATGATATGACATCATATGATATGACATCACATGATATGACATCATATGATATGACATCATGTGATATGACATCACATGATATGACATCATATGATATGACATAATATGATCTGACATCATATGATCTGACATCATATGATATGACATCATATGATCTGACATCATATGATATGACATCACATGATATGACATGATATGATCTGACATCATATGATATGACATGATATGATCTGACATCATATGATATGACATCATATGATCTGACATCATATGATATGACATCACATGATATGACATCATATGATATAACTTTAACTTTAACTTTAACTTTAACTTTAACTTTAACTTTAACTTTAACTTTAACTTTAACTTTAACTTTAACTTTAACTTTAACTTTAACTTTAACTTTAACTTTAACTTTAACTTTAACTTTAACTTTAACTTTAACTTTAACTTTAACTTTAACTTTAACTTTAACTTTAACTTTAACTTTAACTTTAACTTTAACTTTAACTTTAACTTTAACTTTAACTTTAACTTTAACTTTAACTTTAACTTTAACTTTAACTTTAACTTTAACTTTAACTTTAACTTTAACTTTAACTTTAACTTTAACTTTAACTTTAACTTTAACTTTAACTTTAACTTTAACTTTAACTTTAACTTTAACTTTAACTTTAACTTTAACTTTAACTTTAACTTTAACTTTAACTTTAACTTTAACTTTAACTTTAACTTTAACTTTAACTTTAACTTTAACTTTAACTTTAACTTTAACTTTAACTTTAACTTTAACTTTAACTTTAACTTTAACTTTAACTTTAACTTTAACTTTAACTTTAACTTTAACTTTAACTTTAACTTTAACTTTAACTTTAACTTTAACTTTAACTTTAACTTTAACTTTAACTTTAACTTTAACTTTAACTTTAACTTTAACTTTAACTTTAACTTTAACTTTAACTTTAACTTTAACTTTAACTTTAACTTTAACTTTAACTTTAACTTTAACTTTAACTTTAACTTTAACTTTAACTTTAACTTTAACTTTAACTTTAACTTTAACTTTAACTTTAACTTTAACTTTAACTTTAACTTTAACTTTAACTTTAACTTTAACTTTAACTTTAACTTTAACTTTAACTTTAACTTTAACTTTAACTTTAACTTTAACTTTAACTTTAACTTTAACTTTAACTTTAACTTTAACTTTAACTTTAACTTTAACTTTAACTTTAACTTTAACTTTAACTTTAACTTTAACTTTAACTTTAACTTTAACTTTAACTTTAACTTTAACTTTAACTTTAACTTTAACTTTAACTTTAACTTTAACTTTAACTTTAACTTTAACTTTAACTTTAACTTTAACTTTAACTTTAACTTTAACTTTAACTTTAACTTTAACTTTAACTTTAACTTTAACTTTAACTTTAACTTTAACTTTAACTTTAACTTTAACTTTAACTTTAACTTTAACTTTAACTTTAACTTTAACTTTAACTTTAACTTTAACTTTAACTTTAACTTTAACTTTAACTTTAACTTTAACTTTAACTTTAACTTTAACTTTAACTTTAACTTTAACTTTAACTTTAACTTTAACTTTAACTTTAACTTTAACTTTAACTTTAACTTTAACTTTAACTTTAACTTTAACTTTAACTTTAACTTTAACTTTAACTTTAACTATAGCGAATACCCCATCCACTATATTGTGTCTACAACATAGTGGATGGGCTAAAGCGAACAGACCATCTAAAGTGTTGAACACAGCTGCATGTGCAACCCTGCAGCTGTGCAATCGCAGCTAAGGTCAAGTCGGAAACGATGTTGGCTCGGCCATTATATTTTGGCAGCCGACACGCTACGACGTAATTTTCGTGAAATTAATTTAATTCGGATTACTCTCATTAAGTGCAAGCTTTGTGTATCGAACAAATATTTAAAAATAAAAAAGAAAAGACATTAAATAAGCAAAAGTTTGTCGTTCCATTTACTTATTTGATAAATGATTACCAACACATTACTGGCGTGTCGGTGTGCGTACCAAGGCAAGATGGATGCATTACATGGCGACCGTGGGCCGGAGCCCTACGTTGGAAAAAAAAAAAACGGCAGCTGAAAAGGCAGAATAAATTTAAAATTTCCATTTAAGTTGGAACAATCATCAACAGTCATAACACAAAACTAAAAATGAATTCCAACTACATAATCTTCATTTCGGCGTGGTGGCGCAATTTCTATTTTGTCATGCAACTCCTACACATACATATAATTTGAGCGGCATGGTAGTGCAAATTTTTCGTCAAAGTTACATACATACGTATGTATAACGTATACGTTTTCATGAGTTCCCGTGTAAATTTTTCTTCAACATATCAACAAATATATCTGGCGTTATATCTTTTTCCATTTTTTGGTTATAAACTCTAAAAATTGAAAAAAAGGGGGTTTTCTTAATTTCTATGGGAAATTTAAGGTTAGGCAAAAATGCCTCACAACGTCCATGCCACCATTACACCGTAACAAGAACGGTGCTGAAAAATTAATATTTGGCTGCAATTTATACATACGTGCACATCGAAAAAAAGGCTGCCACCACTGAAGGGCAAACCCTCGTGGTATACCAGCGACATCGGCAGCGGTGGTGTGCAACAACAACAAACATTGGCAATGCAACTAAAATGGATGGTTTAAACGGTAACAACGACTGCAATGGTATGGCGTGTATGTATCTTAGAAAATTTCCGAAAAATATGTTTCTCATTTCTTACACATATGTACATGTATATATATGTGGACAAGTTGTAATATTTATTCTTTTATTATTATTATAATAACTATTAATGTGCCACCACACTTGAAAAATTTTTTTTCTTCTTATTTTTCACATACACATTTGCGAACATATACACACATATAAATACACTTATAATATAAAAACACCTACTTTCTTTACGCTTACGTACCAGAGTCAGGCAATAACCACAATTTTTTCAATTTCTTTTCAATAACGCACTAATTTTCGAATTTAATTATTACTTTTTGGAATTTTGGGTTCACTGTGCACTTTTAAAGTTAACTGAACTTTTGAAACAAACGGAAAATTTTGGCTTTCTCAAACCGGAAATAGTAAACTGTAGATCAAACTTTAATTATTCACAATAGATACAACTTTAATTATTCACGATTGATTCAAACAAATTTTATTGCCTTACTCTGCCTCACGTTTTGCCCAAAGCGGTGCGTCCGCAATACAAATTCAAATTATCAATTTTTCATAAAAAACGGTGGTCCCGTGAAAAACCAATTTGAGATTTTTTTTACCTAAAGCGGTGCGTCCGTAATAACAATATATTTGACATTTTGCTTGATGCGGTGCGTCCGTAATCACACACAAACACATTGAGATTTTTTTTAATAAAGCGGTGCGTCCGTTATCACAAGACAGGTCTTTTCTACCAAAATTCAACATTTGCCTTTGAAATCAAATTAAATTAAATTACTTTAATATACGTTCAATTTACCATTAAATATTCAGCCTTTCATTAAATTGCCCGATAATTCTTTCAATTTCATATTCAATTTGGATTTCTGCTAAATTTTCATAAGCAAATTCTATAAAATCAGTTTAAATCGGTTTAAATCAGTTTAAATATTTCTTCTTTGCTTTTTACTACATATGTTTCTTAGAAACAAGAAAGTAGTTCCTAAAAATTCAGAGCAAGACTCAGATTCCGAAAATCTTGATTTTGAAAGCCCAGATTCCGAAATTTCAACCACATCTTCGCCCAGTATAAGTGAAAACCTTGTTGTTAGACTTTCTTTATCCGGAGATTTTCACGGATTTGAGGAATTGCCCGAAAGAAATATTTCAAATCCTTCTAATTCCGATACAAATATGGCAACTCCTGAGGAAAAAAGATCGTTTATCAGCATGTGTGCTGGTATTATGCGTGAAAATTATAGCGGTGAGCCACTGGGTCTTGAATCTTTCATTAATAAAATTGAGTTAATCGAAGAATTTGTCGATGAAAATTTAACTGGCACTTTTATTTCATTTATTAAATCCAAACTCGATGGTAAAGCTCGAGAAGCGATACCAACTCAAATACTTTCAGTTAATGCCATAAAAGTAGCACTACGTAACCGTATAAAACCTGACAACTCTAAAGTTGTGGCCGGAAAAATTGCAGCTTTGCAGGTTAATAATAATAATTATACAGATTTCGCTAAACGCGTCGAGGAATTGTCTGATTCTTTAGAGCGTTCGCTCATTATCGAAGGTATTACTCAGGCCAAAGCTCATGAAATGGCCATCGAGCAAACCGTTAACGTTTGCCGATTGAATGCAAAAACAAGTTTAGTAAAATCAATACTTGCCTCAACCAATTTTTCCGACTCAAAGGACGTAGTAGCCAAACTGATTGTAGAGCAATCAAATGAAATAAAAGAACGCCAAGTCTTAGCATTTAGAGCTCGTAACAATAATAGTTTTAGACATTTTCAAAGTAATAACCTAGGTCGAAATTTTCAATATCAAAGTCGTAACTTTAACAATTATAGACAAAATAGACCATCTTTTAGTAACAGTAACTATGGCAACAACTTCAACCGTGGCAATCAAAGGCAAAATTTTCGTTCTGGCGGCGGAAATCGGTATCAGTCTAATAATAATAATAATAGTAACAATAGTCGCACTGGTAATAATAGCGCGTCTAACACTTCCAATAATAGAGGTAGAAATGCAAACGTCCGTGCTTTAAACAGGGAAGCCCCTCAGGAGCGAACACTGAGGGAGGACGAGACAGAGTATTAACTGATTTATCACACAATTTTCCTTCTAAAAATGTTTATTGCCTTAACTTAAATTATTCGGATTTTATTCAATTAAATATTACTGGTTCTAACAAATTTTGTACATTTTTGGTCGACACACAAGCCGACATTTCACTAATTAAAATTTCTTCGCTTAATAAAAATTCGTCAATTAATAACAATGATACAATTAATATTACTGGAGTAACTACAGATACAGTTTCTACATTGGGTACTTTTACAACTAACTTACAATTTTCAAATTTTTATATCAAACATACGTTGCACGTGGTAGAAAATGATTTCAATATTCCATCTGACGGAATACTTGGTAAGGATTTCCTAAAATCAAATAAATGCGATATCAGCTATGCAACTAATTGTATTTCCTTCTGGATAGGCAATGAAAAGATCGCACTTCCCATCCTTCACGGAACGGAAAGCGATACATGTGTTATACCGCCTCGTTGCGAAGTTTATAGAATTTTCACTTTGGAAAAAGACTCAGAACCACTTTTCGTGGATTGCCAAGAGATTTCTGACGGTGTTTTCACAGCGAAATGTATAGTCGATACTAGTAATCCAATCATTAAAGTAATAAATATCACAAATAGCGTAAAATATGTAAATAACTGCAACATTCAAACAGAAAAACTTTCTAATTATCACGTTTATAAAATCAATAACCCAGTAAAACAAGATAGTCGTATTAATGAACTTAAAAATATTTTAGAAAAACAAATACCCAACTATGCTGAAAATAAGCTTATTAACTTATGTTTACAATATTCCGATATTTTTGCGTTAGACAATGATAAAATGACAATAAACAATTTTTATGAACAAAAACTAAGATTAAACGATACAACGCCAGTATACATTAAAAATTACCGATTACCGTACTCTCAGCGGGAAGAAATTAATAAACAAGTTAATAAATTATTGGAAAATGATCTGATTGAAAATAGCTGTTCGAATTATAACAGTCCCTTGATTTTGGTACCGAAAAAACACCTAAATGGCCAAAAATCGTATAGAATGTGCGTAGACTTTAGGGCAGTGAATAAACAGCTAATTGCCGATAAGTTTCCTTTGGCACGTGTAGACGATATTTTGGATAACCTTGGCCGTGCGAAATTCTTTTCTACTTTAGATCTTTTTTCGGGTTTTCACCAAATCCCTCTTCACGAAGACTCAAGAGACATAACATCTTTTAGTACTGATCGCGGAGCTTTTCGATGGAAAGTTTTGCCATTTGGTTTAAACGTGGCTCCAAACTCATTTTCAAGAATGATGTCGATCGCATTTTCTGGCATTTCACCCAACCAAGCGTTTATGTATGTAGACGATATAATAGTAATTGGATGTAGCGAAGCACATCATTTCACTAATTTAAAAAAAGTTTTCGAGACCTGTAGGAAGTTTAGCTTGCGACTTAACCCAAAAAAGTGTAATTTTCTTCGACCTGAAGTAACTTTCTTAGGGCATAAATGCTCAGCAAATGGCTTGCTACCAGACGATTCAAAAATTGAAGCAATTAAAAGGTATCCTAAGCCACGCGATAAAGACGCTGTCCGTAGATTCGTGGCATTTGCAAATTATTATAGGAGATTTATTCCAAATTTCGCTTCTTTAGCAGCTCCATTGAATCGTCTGAGTAGAAAAAAGGTTGAATTTAATTGGGATACGTCATGCGAGCAATCGTTCGAAAAACTTAGAAAATGTTTGATGTCTCCAAAACTATTGCAATATCCAGACTTCACCAAAGAATTTTTAATTACGGTAGATGCTTCAAAGCTGGGTTGTGGTGCGATACTAAGTCAAGATAATAATGGTAACGACTTGCCAATTTGCTTTGCTTCAAAAGCCTTTAGCAAATCTGAACAAAACAAAGCAATAATAGAATTAGAACTTTTGGCAATATATTTTGCAATAAAGCAATTTCGTGCATATATCTATGGCACTCACTTCACAGTTAAATCAGATCATCGTCCACTAGTTTATTTATTTAATATGAAAGATCCGTCGTCCAAACTTTCTAGAATCCGCTTGGAATTGTCCGAATATAACTTTACAATAGAGTACATAAAAGGTAAAACAAATGTTGGTGCAGACGCTCTTTCGCGTATAACTTTAGAAGAACTTAAAAATTCTACACAGCAAGTTTTGGCAGTAAAAACGCGATCAATGACTAAACAAAAAGAGGACGTAGCTCTGCAAGACGACAACCAACAAATACAGACAGAAAAGTTACAAGTTTACGATAAATTTGCATATAGTTTTTCAAAAAAAATCCCGAGAGTAAAAACAAATATAATTTATGATAAAAACGATAAAATTTCAAATATACAAATATGCGCGCATTTAAAACATAAACGGCTCGAGCTCCTTAATTTTGCGATTGTTAACAAAATAGTGAATTTAGATAAACTACTTTTGAGGCTGGAAAGTAACGCCGACAATCACAACATTAAGGAAGTTGAATGGCAAAAAGACGATATAATTTTTCAACATTTTACTATTGCAAATATTAAACAAACCGGGAATAAAGTCTTAACTAAATTAACAATTTTACTAACTGAGCCAGTCGAAACAGTAACCGATAAAGACAAAAAGATTAAATTAATGGAAATTTATCATAATGATCCAATATCAGGTGGACATTGCGGAAATAAAAAGTTGTATGCAAAAATACGTACGAAATATTATTGGAAAGGTATGACTCGTGATATTGCCACATACGTCAAAAATTGCGAAAAATGCTTATTAAATAAAGTTAAGCCAAAAACAAAAGAAAATTTGGTACTTACGCCTACGCCTTGTACACCTTTCGATATTGTTGTCATAGATACCATAGGACCTTTGCCTGAGTCGAGTAATGGAAACAAGTTCGCAGTTACCATTATGTGCGATTTAAGCAAATATCTTGTTACTATAGCTATTCCTGATAAAACTGCAAAAACAGTTGCATCAGCTATTTTTGAAGGTTTTGTTCTTACTTACGGCATAATGAAGTCAATTAAGTCGGATTTAGGGACAGAATACAAAAATGAAGTTTTCTCGGAATTAGCAAAACTTTTAAAAATTGAACATAACTTTTCCACTGCTTATCATCACGAAACCCTTGGTACAATTGAAAGAAGTCACCGAGTATTTAATGAGTATTTGAGGGCTTTTCTAAATGATAATTTTCAAGATTGGGACGTATATTTAAAGTATTTTACATTTTTGCATAATACAACAACAAGTACAGTATTCGACAACAAATTCACTCCATTTGAGTTAGTATTTGGTAAAGTTGCAAATTTACCAAAAGATTTAAAAAAGGAACAGATCGATCCAATTTACAACGTTGAGAATTATGCAAAAGAGGTAAAATACCGAATGCAAAAATCACATGAATTAGCGAAAAACTTGATAAGTAAACATAAGATTAAAAATAAGGATTTACACGATAAAAGGGCGCGTCCATTAACTATAAGCGTGAATGATAAAGTAATCATACAAAAAGAACCTAGAAATAAGCATGAAAATATATATCAGGGACCTTATATAGTAAAAAAAGTTGATGGAGTTAATGTTACAGTTTTTGATGAAGTAAAGAAAAAAGAAAAGACTGTTCATAAAAATAGAGTTAACAAAGTAAATTGAAATTGTTTATCTAATATTATTAAATTGTTAACTAATTTTACAAAAAAAAAAAAAAAAACTTTTGAATTGAAAATAAATGAATAATAATATTTAGCACTACATTACTTGTAAATTTACATATATCCATTGCTAACTAGTTGTAACTAGAATTACTCAATTAAAATTATACACAAAAGAAAAAAAAATGTATACTGTATACCCTTAATTAAAGAAACCAAAATACATATAAAATTAATTATAAGACTTAAAATACATTCTCAGTAGCTATAAGTTACACCAATGTACAAATACGAATTAAAATGTAAGAGTAAAACTAAAACAACAATGTACATATATGTAATAATGGAAAATTGTCCTGATTGAACGAATGTAAGTAAATGGAGGGGATATCTCACCATAATGTAACATTCGTCCAATCAAAACAATTTATTCCTTTGGACAAGAAGAACACGACAATGCTGATCACCTTGTCGAGTCTTCTTTTTCAAAGGAGGGTGATATAGCGAATACCCCATCCACTATATTGTGTCTACAACATAGTGGATGGGCTAAAGCGAACAGACCATCTAAAGTGTTGAACACAGCTGCATGTGCAACCCTGCAGCTGTGCAATCGCAGCTAAGGTCAAGTCGGAAACGATGTTGGCTCGGCCATTATATTTTGGCAGCCGACACGCTACGACGTAATTGTAAGTTTTCGTGAAACTAATTTAATTCGGATTACTCTCATTAAGTGCAAGCTTTGTGTATCGAACAAATATTTAAAAATAAAAAAGAAAAGACATTAAATAAGCAAAAGTTTGTCGTTCCATTTACTTATTTGATAAATGATTACCAACACATTACTGGCGTGTCGGTGTGCGTACCAAGGCAAGATGGATGCATTACATAACTTTAACTTTAACTTTAACTTTAACTTTAACTTTAACTTTAACTTTAACTTTAACTTTAACTTTAACTTTAACTTTAACTTTAACTTTAACTTTAACTTTAACTTTAACTTTAACTTTAACTTTAACTTTAACTTTAACTTTAACTTTAACTTTAACTTTAACTTTAACTTTAACTTTAACTTTAACTTTAACTTTAACTTTAACTTTAACTTTAACTTTAACTTTAACTTTAACTTTAACTTTAACTTTAACTTTAACTTTAACTTTAACTTAACTTTAACTTTAACTTTAACTTTAACTTTAACTTTAACTTTAACTTTAACTTTAACTTTAACTTTAACTTTAACTTTAACTTTAACTTTAACTTTAACTTTAACTTTAACTTTAACTTTAACTTTAACTTTAACTTTAACTTTAACTTTAACTTTAACTTTAACTTTAACTTTAACTTTAACTTTAACTTTAACTTTAACTTTAACTTTAACTTTAACTTTAACTTTAACTTTAACTTTAACTTTAACTTTAACTTTAACTTTAACTTTAACTTTAACTTTAACTTTAACTTTAACTTTAACTTTAACTTTAACTTTAACTTTAACTTTAACTTTAACTTTAACTTTAACTTTAACTTTAACTTTAACTTTAACTTTAACTTTAACTTTAACTTTAACTTTAACTTTAACTTTAACTTTAACTTTAACTTTAACTTTAACTTTAACTTTAACTTTAACTTTAACTTTAACTTTAACTTTAACTTTAACTTTAACTTTAACTTTAACTTTAACTTTAACTTTAACTTTAACTTTAACTTTAACTTTAACTTTAACTTTAACTTTAACTTTAACTTTAACTTTAACTTTAACTTTAACTTTAACTTTAACTTTAACTTTAACTTTAACTTTAACTTTAACTTTAACTTTAACTTTAACTTTAACTTTAACTTTAACTTTAACTTTAACTTTAACTTTAACTTTAACTTTAACTTTAACTTTAACTTTAACTTTAACTTTAACTTTAACTTTAACTTTAACTTTAACTTTAACTTTAACTTTAACTTTAACTTTAACTTTAACTTTAACTTTAACTTTAACTTTAACTTTAACTTTAACTTTAACTTTAACTTTAACTTTAACTTTAACTTAACTTTAACTTTAACTTTAACTTTAACTTTAACTTTAACTTTAACTTTAACTTTAACTTTAACTTTAACTTTAACTTTAACTTTAACTTTAACTTTAACTTTAACTTTAACTTTAACTTTAACTTTAACTTTAACTTTAACTTTAACTTTAACTTTAACTTTAACTTTAACTTTAACTTTAACTTTAACTTTAACTTTAACTTTAACTTTAACTTTAACTTTAACTTTAACTTTAACTTTAACTTTAACTTTAACTTTAACTTTAACTTTAACTTTAACTTTAACTAAACCTAACCTGAACCTTAACCTTAACCTTAACCTTAACCTTAACCTTAACCTTAACCTTAACCTTAACCTTAACCTTAACCTTAACCTTAACCTTAACCTTAACCTTAACCTTAACCTTAACCTTAACCTTAACCTTAACCTTAACCTTAACCTTAACCTTAACCTTAACCTTAACCTTAACCTTAACCTTAACCTTAACCTTAACCTTAACCTTAACCTTAACCTTAACCTTAACCTTAACCTTAACCTTAACCTTAACCTTAACCTTAACCTTAACCTTAACCTTAACCTTAACCTTAACCTTAACCTTAACCTTAACCTTAACCTTAACCTTAACCTTAACCTTAACCTTAACCTTAACCTTAACCTTAACCTTAACCTTAACCTTACCCTTCACCTTAACCTTAACTTTAACCTTAACCTTAACCTTAACCTTAACCTTAACCTTAACCTTAACCTTAACCTTAACCTTAACCTTAACCTTAACCTTAACCTTAACCTTAACCTTAACCTTAACCTTAACCTTAACCCTAACCTTAACCTTAACCTTAACCTTAACCTTAACCTTAACCTTAACCTTAACCTTAACCTTAACCTTAACCTTAACCTTAACCTTAACCTTAACCTTAACCTTAACCTTAACCTTAACCTTAACCTTAACCTTAACCTTAACCTTAACCTTAACCTTAACCTTAACCTTAACCTTAACCTTAACCTTAACCTTAACCTTAACCTTAACCTTAACCTTAACCTTAACCTTAACCTTAACCTTAACCTTAACCTTAACCTTAACCTTAACCTTAACCTTAACCTTAACCTTAACCTTAACCTTAACCTTAACCTTAACCTTAACCTTAACCTTAACCTTAACCTTAACCTTAACCTTAACCTTAACCTTAACCTTAACCTTAACCTTAACCCTTACCTTAACCTTAACCTTAACCTTAACCTTAACCTTAACCTTAACCTTAACCTTAACCTTAACCTTAACCTTAACCTTAACCTTAACCTTAACCTTAACCTTAACCTTAACCTTAACCTTAACCTTAACCTTAACCTTAACCTTAACCTTAACCTTAACCTTAACCTTAACCTTAACCTTAACCTTAACCTTAACCTTAACCTTAACCTTAACCTTAACCTTAACCTTAACCTTAACCTTAACCTTAACCTTAACCTTAACCTTAACCTTAACCTTAACCTTAACCTTAACCTTAACCTTAACCTTAACCTTAACCTTAACCTTAACCTTAACCTTAACCTTAACCTTAACCTTAACCTTAACCTTAACCTTAACCTTAACCTTAACCTTAACCTTAACCTTAACCTTAACCTTAACCTTAACCTTAACCTTAACATTAACATTAACCTTAACCTTAACCTTAACCTTAACCTTAACCTTAACCTTAACCTTAACCTTAACCTTAACCTTAACCTTAACCTTAACCTTAACCTTAACCTTAACCTTAACCTTAACCTTAACCTTAACCTTAACCTTAACCTTAACCTTAACCTTAACCTTAACCTTAACCTTAACCTTAACCTTAACCTTAACCTTAACCTTAACCTTAACCTTAACCTTAACCTTAACCTTAACCTTAACCTTAACCTTAACCTTAACCTTAACCTTAACCTTAACCTTAACCTTAACCTTAACCTTAACCTTAACCTTAACCTTAACCTTAACCTTAACCTTAACCTTAACCTTAACCTTAACCTTAACCTTAACCTTAACCTTAACCTTAACCTTAACCTTAACCTTAACCTTAACCTTAACCTTAACCTTAACCTTAACCTTAACCTTAACCTTAACCTTAACCTTAACCTTAACCTTAACCTTAACCTTAACCTTAACCTTAACCTTAACCTTAACCTTAACCTTAACCTTAACCTTAACCTTAACCTTAACCTTAACCTTAACCTTAACCTTAACCTTAACCTTAACCTTAACCTTAACCTTAACCTTAACCTTAACCTTAACCTTAACCTTAACCTTAACCTTAACCTTAACCTTAACCTTAACCTTAACCTTAACCTTAACCTTAACCTTAACCTTAACCTTAACCTTAACCTTAACCTTAACCTTAACCTTAACCTTAACCTTAACCTTAACCTTAACCTTAACCTTAACTTTAACTTTATGATAGAGATCCAATTTTATGTATTCGGCCTGTTGCTAACACCGAACCTTTTCGAACTTTTCGAACCTTTTCGAACCTTTTTATCCATTCCGGTTTTTTTTTTTAGGTGCCAAGCCCGCGATAAAATCTACAGTGCAGCTTAAAAGCCCCAGTCACACATCGCAAGCGACAGATGTCGCTGCTATGTGATCTAAAGCAGTAGCCGGCAAACAGAGAGGACACAATATGTGGGAGTATTAGTGTATTACGCTCAAAAATGCTTGTGTGTTGGTGGTATTGCACTGGAAAAAATTTGTATGTTGTATAACTTAACACAAATCTTGACGACGGCCACTAAATTTATATTTAATAAGAAAACATATGAATATATGTATCTTATGTTTTGTGTATACTTGAATTTTTTTTTAAAGATTTTTGAAGAGTGCAATATTTTTTTTATTAAAGAATTCAGGTTTTTAACTAAATCAAGCAAACGGGCTTTCAAGCACTGAAATGAACGTGTACACGAGTGGATTGAAATGAATGAATTGAATTGAATCTTTATTTAGTAAAAACTTAGCCTATTTATAGTAATTCTTAACTCTAACACTGACGTAAATATTCTTATTTCTAGATACATATTTACATCTATGTCTTACAAACTAAACCTAAGCAAGGCAGACACTTGCCCACATGCACATGCATTCATATGTGCATAGCCGGTACCTTACTCAAGGCATATGTCAGTGCAATCACTCATACTAACATATCTAACGTGGGACTGCGAGTAATGCAGTCACACACATATGTACGTACACTAAGGGCCACTTGCATAAAAGCCGATTAAGCCTAATCGGTGATTAACTTGACAGCTAACCATACAAAATACGTCAATTAAACTCCGGTTAGTCGTTATCAGCTTTTATGCAAGCCGCCCTAAGCATGGAGACGCTGGCAGTGCTGCCGCACATATCTACATATATAGAGCCAGCGTATACAATTGATACAACTCCATGACTTGTGCTGCAAATATACTTAGCGTGTGAAAATGTTTACGTTGCAGAATGTTTATCAAATCCACAGCTAGCCGCTTAGAAGTCAGCTTGTGACTTTGTTGTTGTTAGTGAGTTGCTCTGACATACTACACCACCCATCCTAAAAAAAATCGTGAATACATATGAACGATTTTAGAGCTGTGACATATTTAAGTGGTTTATTTTCTTTCTTTTGTACATTTCCGCAAATAATTTATGAGCATGAGTTTCATTTGATACTCTTAACATTTTTATTGTTTGTTGTTAGTTTACAAAATTTTTCTTGTGGTGCAATGTTTTTAGGTTTGTTTATTTATTTCAAGTGGTTGAACAATAATCTCATATTTTTAAATGTTTCTAGTTGTTTATTTATTAATATGATACTTTTCTTTGTTTCGTATTTAGATTTTCCCTTGATAAAAGTCGGCTTTTTGCTTATGATATTTATGACTTAGAACTATTTTGTGTACAATTAATTCTTACAATCGTAAAACTTAAAGTGAATAATTTATGGATTAGTGGAATTTATGACATATGAAATTTAACGGTTGTTGTAAAAATGAATTGACTTACTCAAATAGCTTAAGTCTATTTTTATGAATTATAATTTTCTTAGTTTTATCATTTAACTGATTATTTAAATCTACATTTTCTATATTATAGAGGATTAAAGTATAATTATTGTTTCTATCTATATTTATTACTTTGTAGGGCTCTTTATACTTATTGTCTAACTTATGTCCTGCTTCATTCTTAACTAACACTAAATCTCCTATTTTAATTCCCTTAAATTGAAGATTTTTATCGTAATGAATTTTTTGTTTTTCTTTACTTTCTTTAACTAATTTATTAGCTCTTTGTTGCGGTAATTGTAATCTAAATTTAATTTCTTTTTCATAAGCCTCATAATTATAAACTGGGCTAATTGTATTTTCTTGCAAAAATTCGTATGTCAAGGGTATTTTTCCAAAAACTAACTCGAATGGGCAATAACCATGAACCGTAGATGGTGTTGTATTATAACAATATGCAAAATATTTTATATACTCATCCCAATCATCTCTGTTAGTGGAAATATAAGAACGTATATATTCATTAAAAGTTCTGTGGCTACGCTCAACCGTGCCCAAAGTCTGATGGTGATATGGGGTAGAAGTTCTGTGTTCAATTTTCAAAAGGTTACACAATTCTTCAAATACGCTGTTTTTGTATTCGGTTCCCATATCTGTTATGATTGTTTTCATACAACCATAAATCAAAATAAAATTTTCAAAAATTGCTTTGGCAACTGTTTTTGCGTGCTTACTCGCAATTGGAATTGCGATCAGATATTTAGTAAGGTCACACACAATAGTTACCGCATATTCATTTCCTTTTACCGATTGTGGCAATGGACCAATTGTATCAATTTGTACTGTATCAAACGCTTTCGTGGGCGTTTCAGTTATTATCATTGGTTCTTTCAAATTTTTATTTACTTTGTTTTTACTGCATTCAATGCACTTTTTTATATGAATTCTTATGTCATTTTTCATGTTTTTCCAATAATATTTCTGTTTTATTTTATTTGTTGTGCGATTGATTCCTGGGTGGCCACCATTAACAGGATCATCGTGATATTTTTGTAATATCTTTTTAATTACTTCCTTATCTGTCACGGGCACAACCTCCGGAGTTAATGCAATAGTTAAGTTTTTGAGAACCTTGGTACCAACTTCTTTAAATTTATCTACTCGAGTATAATTATTTTTAAACAATTTGTCTCCTAAGGACAACTGTATTTTATTTATTTTCAAATTGTCGGCCTCTTTCATTAGCCTGGCAAAGAATTGACCTAAATCAATCTTCGCCTCAACAATTGAATTATCATTAATAGATGAATTGCCGGCTTCATTTGAAAGCCTGGCAAAGGATTGACCTGAATCAATCTTCGCCTCAACAATTAAATCATTAATGTCTATTTTGCTACAAATTTTCTTTCCCTTTTTGAACTGCAGTTTCGGGGGGTCGAAAACGAGCTGAGCTAGCTTTTTTACTTCATATTTATTAAGCGCTTCATATATTTTAATGTTCTCTTCGTGGCGTTTTTCGTTGATGTTTTTATTATTGGAATTTTTATTATTAGAATTTTTATTATTAGAATTTTTATTGGTTTCCGATCTAGTCGTAACCCTCGTTATTTGACATGTTTTTATTGACATTTCCTTTAAATCATTTATATTGATGCGTGAAAGCGCATCCGCGACATAGTTTTCTTTTCCAGCTATGTACTCCACCTCAAAGTCATATTCCTCTAATTCCAGTCGAACTCTAGTTAATTTTGATGAAGGGTTTTTCATCGAAAATAAATATGTTAAGGGGCGATGGTCTGTTTTAATCAAAAATTTTCGGCCATAAACATATGGTCTAAAATAAGTTATAGCCCAATGGATTGCTGCCAACTCTTTTTCAATTGTGGCTTTATTGCTTTCACGTTTTGTGAATGCTCTTGACGCATAGGCAATTGGTAATTGTTTGCCTTCATATTCTTGACTAAGAACTGCGCCGCAGGCAAATCCACTGGCATCTGTTGTTATACAAAATTCTTTATCGAAATCTGGATATTGCAAAATATTTGGGTGTACCAATGCCTCCCTCAAATAGACAAAAGCTTTTTGACATTCCTCTGTCCACTCAAAAGAAACATTCTTTTTACACAATCTCGTTAAAACTCTAGAATGAGCTGCAAAATTGGGAACAAATCTTCGGTAATAGTTACAAAATGCGACAAATCGCTTAACTTCATCAGCACTTTTGGGTATTGGATAATCTAGAACAGTCTCATATTTACTTGGATCAGGTAAAATTCCTTTATTTGTGCATTTATGTCCAAGTAAACATTTATCCGGATGTAATTTTAAATTATATTTTCTGCCAGTAGAAAATACATCTCTCAAATTTGTAATCATATGTTTTTCGGAGCATCCTAATACTACTAAGTCATCCATATAGAGAAAAGCTTGAGATGGCTTAAGGCCTGCAAATGCTAGTGTCATCATTCTTTGAAATGAGTTAGGGGCCACTTTCAAACCATATGGTAATCTTTTAAAACGATATGTGCCATCCTCTGCCGTAAACGATGTGATGTCCCTAGAGTCTTTATGTAATTCAATTTGATGAAAGCCAGACATTAAGTCTAGGCATGAAAAATATTTAGCTCTACCCAATTGATCTAGGATATCATCAATTCTTGGTAATGGAAATTTATCTGCAGTTAATTTTTTGTTTACTTGTCGGTAATCGACTACTAATCTCCATCTTTTATCATTTTTCCCTGGTAACGGTTTTTTCGGTACCAGGAGAATTGGGCTATTATATTCTGACATAGACGGCTCTATTATGTCATCTTCAATTAATTTATTAATTTGCTTGTTAATTTCCCCTTTTTGAGCTTGAGGTAATCTATAATTTTTAATGTAAATAGGTGTGCTATCTTTCATGTGTAATTTTTGTTTATAAAAGTTATTGGCAGTAATTGGTTCGGTATCTAATGAAAATATATCAATAAATTCGGAGCATAATGTGTTAAGTGATTTACTAGCGAAAGGTGGGAAATTTTTATTTAATCTTTTTAATTTTTCCTTACTATTTTCTATTGGTTCTAATTTATTTTTTATTATTGCATAATCATTTAAATTTTCTGTGTTGATATTAAAATTTTGAATGGTTGCATTTTTATCTGTTGTATTAATGACTCTAATGAAAGTTTGTTGTGAATTTACTAAGGTGTTTGCAATAAAAATGCCATCAGCTAATTTTTGATGAGGTATTAATAAATCAGAATTATTATTTTCAATATGGACTTGTCGGATTACTTCCGACCTTGCAGGTATTGTTATGCAATTAACAGATGGTCTGTTTGTCATTTCTATTATAATATTTTCAGGAAAATCATATGGACGTAGTATTAGGCTGTCCCCATTTTTACTGTAATCTAAAATACAATTATATTTTTTAATAAAATCCAGTCCCAAAATTCCATCGCAGGGAATTGGAAAATGATCTTCAACTATGTGAAATTTATGTGCTATTAGTAAGTAATCATCCTTTAAATCTGCCTTGACTGTTCCAAGAGTGCTTGCTAAACCTTGACCAATGCCCTTTAAATCAGTTTTTTGTGAATAATTAATTGTGACATTATTGTCAATTTGACCCTTTTTTATTATTGAGATATCTGCTCCTGTATCGATCAGGAGGGTTGAAATTGCGTTATTTAGAGTTGTTTTAGAGGATATATATGTAACTATTTAGGTGTAAATTGAAAACATATAATTTTTTGTTTATTGAGGTGGAGTCTGTTGGTTTTCCTGTTGATTAACATTTCGCACTGTTGCTGTATTATTACGGTTCGAACCTCGGGATCCGAAGTTACGCCTCGATCTTTGATAATTTGATCGATTATTATTATTATTTGAATTATTATATCTTGTAGGGTATGTACGCCGCTGGTTATTTCTATAATTGTTAGGTTGATAGCCTCTACGGTAATTACCGCGAAAATAATTTTGTTGGCGTATATGAAGTAACGAGTTAGGGTTACCCGTTATTTCAGTGCAACTGTTGGTAAATTTTGACACTGCTTCATTCATCGTGGTGAACGTTCCAGCTTGCATAATTGTCTTTACTTTGTCATTGGAGCAGTTTTTACACATAGCTTTGACAGCTGTTTGTGTAGCATACTTAGTTGCGAGGTCTGTTGTTAGACCGTCAGATATGTATGCTCCTTCCAATGATTTTGTGAGCTTTTCAATTTCGGCAGTGTACTGATTTGCAGTTTTACTACGCTGTTGGATATTTAAGAGTTTTGCAGTTAAAACTTCTACTGACTCACCCTTTATTTTGCTCTTTAATGTTTGTTTAATTTCCTGTATGGTGGCTTCAGCACCTACGAAATTTCTGGCTGTGCCTTTAAGTTTTGTCTTTATCATGGATACTGCGACAGCCTCATGCGTTTCCTTGATTTGCTCCAGAATGTCAAGGGCATCCAAAAAACTGGATAAGTTTTCCGGTTTGCCATCGAATTCGGGCAATATCGAAGAAGCAGTTTTAATGAACGCTACCATTGTTTGCGCCATGGTTGTGTTTGTTTGGGAATTCTGGTCTGTGTGAGATACAATAGTGCTTGGATGAACTGTTTCTTTTGCTTCTTGTTCTCCCTCAGTATCTGACGCACCTTCGAAAAACCAAGTGTCGAAATCGATATCGATATGTTGCTCGTAGGAGGTTGGCACTTCAACGTCAACGTTATACCTGGATAACGAGGATACCAATTTATCTCTAACGCTCGAAAATACCTGGTAGGCTTCTACCTGGTGAGCTTTTGTTAGAGTGTTATTTACCTTTCTTATGATTTTTCCAAGATTATTTAATGCTGACAGTAGAACATTTAAATGTTTCTTTACTGTTTCAGTTTTTATTTTTGTGTTTTTACATATACACTTATACGACTTTTCCGCGTTTATTTTATTTTCAGCGAACTCATTCGAAATTTCTTCCCACTTTCCCATTGGACTTTACAAAATTATTCGTTATTCAAACCGTCTGCACGGCTTTGATATTTCTTTTTCAGAATTTTATTGTGGGTTGCATAGAATCTCAAAAATAAGTTCACTGAATTAATGACTACAATAACTATAAGGTAAATTTTGATTGCATCTAAAGCTTCAGTATGATCGATAATTTGAACCGTATTTACTACGTTGGCATTCGGGTCAGAAACTTTAGATTCTTTACCTCCCATTTTTATTTATTATTTCTGTGTTAGCTTTGATTTATAGCATCAATAAAATTTTATTTCCATTTAAAATCGGCAAGTGGAAATTACTCAGAATTTGCAATACTTACGCATCAATCTACAAATTTCTTCTTTATTTGTGGTTTTTTTATTTTTTTATTTTAACATCCACAGGGTTCAAATCCAGCCTTTCGCATGGCTCTTACGGTTTCCTCTTCAAAGGTGGTGGGATGAAGGACATCTTCCATGGTCGGTACTCTTGGCATTTCAAGATACTGCCAATATTTAGTTAACCAAGCTAATTGTTTTTCATAATCTGGGGTTTCAATTACAATTGTACGGTTCAGGTTCTCCCTTGGAGAATAGTCCCCTTTGGGTAAATCCCTAGGAGGCTTGGAAAAATCCCCAGGCATTATTAAATTAAGTAAATCAACTTTTAATTATTATTTCTTTATTTCCGCTTTTAAAAATTCATTACAATAATTCATTACCACTTTCTTAATAAGACAATTCTATTTGATAACTCCTGCCTTTCCTCAATAGTTTTGGCAAAGTTTAATGCTCTATATGAAAGCGCCAATTCTTTTTTCTTTCTGTATTTTTTACCGCCTCTAATTTGTTTCCTTCTTTTTAACGGCGGAGGAATTTTTGGTTTCACCGTTTTTTGTGTTTTGTTCCGCTGCCAATACTCTTCAATTGTTATTGGCTGCGGACCCTGTCTTACATCTGTAGAGGTTTGAGGAACCTCTTCAGTGACACAAGCAGGACTTTCATTCACTTGCGCAGCTTCTAGTGCCAACTGCACGCATCTATCGAAAGTAGCATGAAATTCCGCTTGCATCGAAAAATTTTTAATTTTCAAATAAAATCAATTAAAAAACCGCTTTTATCAAGAAGTATATTCACATTTACAACTTTGCAATTTTCTTAAACTACCCTAAGCAGAAAAATAATCTGCTACTTGGCCGGCGCCGATATGACGCCGAAGAGTTCTAGGTATACTTATTCTACTATCCGAGTGGCAGCCGTGTTTCAAAATAGCCGAATCCTTGTTAATGTTCCTTAATGCTTTGTATTGAACAGGTACTTCTGCACTGTTGGAATCTCAGCAGTCTGCTTCCTTTTAAATAGCAGACTACTGAATAGTTTCCAACAGGATCAAGCCAGTCTGCTTCCTTTTTAGCAGCAGTCTGGAAGGATCTTCCGATTTGGCATGATCGCCATGAAATGAACGTGTACACGAGTGGATTGAAATGAATGAATTGAATTGAATCTTTATTTAGTAAAAACTTAGCCTATTTATAGTAATTCTTAACTCTAACACTGACGTAAATATTCTTATTTACTAGATACATATTTACATCTATGTATTACAAACTAAACCTAAGCAAGGCACACACTTGCCCACATGCACATGCATTCATATGTGCATAGCTCGGTACCTTACTCAAGGCATATGCCAGTGCAATCACTCATACTAACATATCTAACGTGGGACTGCGAGTAATGCAGTCACACACATATGTACGTACACTAAGCATGGAGACGCTGACAGTGCTGCCGCACATATCTACATATATAGAGCCAGCGTATACAATTGATACAACTCCATGACTTGTGCTGCAAATATACTTAGGGCCGCTTGCATAAAAGCTGATAACGACTAACCGGAGTTTAATTGACGTATTTTGTATGGTTAGCTGTCAAGTTAATCACCGATTAGGCTTAATCGGCTTTTATGCAAGTGGCCCTTAGCGTGTGAAAATGTTTACGTTGCAGAATGTTTATCAAATCCACAGCTAGCCGCTTAGAAGTCAGCTTGTGACTTTGTTGTTGTTAGTGAGTTGCTCTGACATACTACAGCACTTTGAATTTAATTTCAAAATGTAAATGTTGTATACCCTATCAGATAACTTACATATTAATAGAAAAAAACACGATTTGTGTTTATTTGATTTTTCTTTTAAGTTTTTTAAGAATGGTTTTCAACGAAATAAACGGGTGCTTCAAGCACTATAAATTTATGTAAGTTCTGTAATACGAAAAGTACCTGTACTAGGTATAACTGAACAAATAAATTTTGACGACATAACCTAAATATTGGCAGAATTATTTTAATTTTTTTTATGTCAACAACTAAAAATAGTGTTTTTTTTTTTTATTAAAATGTGGGTGTTTAGAAAATAAAGCTTACGTGCACTATGAATTTGTTTACAAACAAAGTTAGGTAAAAAAAATCGTTTTGTACCTCTATCTTATTAATAAAATATATTTTGCATTTATGCTCAGTGTACCAATATAAGCAAGAAATAATAGAAGCAATGCGGTATCGACCTGCTTCAATCAATGCTAGCATAAAACCATAGTACAGGTCTACAAGTAAGTTATCCTTATTTCTCTCTCTTTCTAATACACCCAATTTTGACACTGTAGACAGTGTCAAACTAGCTTAACTAACACAGCAACCCGAGGCCCAGGGTTGAAATTTCCAAGAAGAATTGGAGTGAAATCTCCATACAGGGTTGCCGTGTAGGTATATTTTTAAAGCAATTTAGTATGGAAATGTAGAACAAAATGTATGCCTATGAACTAAACAAATTTTGTGATTTGGATAAAATTGATTGTATTTTTATGAAAAATAATGTCATTTCAATTATATGAACTATAACTACATATTTGAATATCAATATATTTTGCAGTTTTTATACATTTCAATATTTATTTTGATGATAAATGAAATGATTTCAATATATTTACATATTTTATGAATAAGAATATTTTGAAATACATTGCAGACGTGAAATGCAACCCTGCGCGTAAATATGTACGTACATATGTGTGTGTATACACAACTGTTAGTTCAAACGAAGCAGTTGATGAAGTGAGTCGTTTCAAAAAAAGTTTATTTTAATATTTAATTTTATAATACAATTTCGGCAAATAATTTAATTTATTTAAAAAGAACAACATTTTTCCGTCTTTCAGATATTTTAGCCGAGTTAAAGTGGAAAAAAATAGTGTGTGGTAATAGGAATTTTAGCAAATAAGACATGCATACATGTATCTAATAAAGTTGTTCGTTTCCAGAAATGCCCGACCATTGCTGTATTTTAGGATGCGGATTAGGAGTCCCGCGATACCCTTTTCCTGCAGAAACAGAAATGCCAAGATGAGTGTATAAAGTGACTAAGTTTTAAATATTAAATATTCTTTCAATAATTCTTGTTAAGTTGTTTATGGGCAATTATTGTGCATAAATTCAGATATTAGATATTATGCCATACATAATTTTCTTAGCTTTATACAGTTTGAGTTTAGTAAAAAAATATATATGTATACATATAAACCCATTTATTTTTAAGTATTGTTATTTAACCATTTAAGTTTATATGGTGTAAATTAAAGCAAAAAGCTATTTAAGAAATGTTCTACATGTATACTTAATATTTTTTAAATATTTGTTTTCAGAAAAAATTGTATCCCTAACGGACCAAAACGGGTATTATAAAAAATGTGTGTTTATTGGTAAAGATTCCTGCTTTTTATTTTTGATCTTATATACATTTTATTTTACAACGCAATCTTTTTTTGTTTAATTTACAACGCCGTTTTCCTTTTATTTTAAAATGCTTTTTTATTATATAAAAAAAAAAATTCTTTTTAATTTACCAAACATTTGGTTTTTTTTTTTACTTTTTTATAATTTATATTTTTGTTTTCGATTATGTTTCATGCCAACAACACTTTAACTCTACCTAAAAAACCAAAACTGTCATTACAGCAATAACCACTTATGCGGTAATCGCTTGTTTCAACAGATATTTTCGTTATTTTCCTACAAGAACGCGAGCAGGTAGTTAAATTTTTAATATATTACTATATTAAGAATGTGTGAGAATAATGATTTAGTGCACTGTGTCCAATTATAGTAACTTTTTTATGTTTGAGTTATGGGACTCACTTATTTTCTTTATTTATTTATTTAAATAAACAATGATTTTTTATACAAATATGTCTGTTTATTCATTCTTTAAAGGAAAATGTGGTGATTAATCTCAATATTAACAGCGAGGGTGCAATACGTCGTTTTTGTTGTCGCTTTTCCTCGAGTTTAATGCAAGGTAATAATAATAATTATTTAATTGCTATGATTATTCATAACAAAGCTACGCGATCTATCACGCCCGAGCAACGAGGAGGAACACGCATCAGAAACAGTTGACAATTATTCCAAACCCAAAGGATGCTGTGTATGTTTGGTGGAAACGTCTTATAAGCAACTTTGTAGCAGTATGTGAACACTCCCTTATAAGCAGGCCACGCACACACAAAGTACAAAAAGAAAATAAGCACAGGCATCTATGAAAAAACACATTTAAATGGTGGGGCACTTTACTAATATAAGCTGTAAGTAAGAAAAATGCTTGTTTATTAAAAATATTCACAGAAATTTATACAATTAGCAAGTTGCGTTTTATGTAAACAAAGAAGAACAAGAGAGTTGTCATGGAAATATCAACCACAGGATTGCTTTTCTGCGTAGTGCTAAAAGTTTTAGAAAATATGAAAAAATTTTCGCTAAACAAGTAAAATCTTTGTACAAACATTTCCAGATCAAATTAGTTGCTATAATAAATAATTTTCGGCAAATAGTTTCTATTATTTATGAAGTTATTAAACATTTGTCACAAGCTCTTACTACTTTTATTTCGGTCCCAACGAATGACACCCTTCGTTGAGTGGCTTCCAATAAGGGGAACCCGATCAGGTGAGCACAGCTGTAAGTCGAACAGCTGATTCATATCTTACTTGTACAGTTGTACTATGCATAAAACTGAATAAAATTTGATTCTTTTCTGCTCTGTTTGTTGACGTTCGTGCTGTGTGCGTGTAATTACGAACTGTGTACGTGAGATGGCCGAACATACTTCGACTCCCAGGAAAATATCTGCCGGCCTTTGATCTAAAGGCAAAGAGATATGTATTCATACATATACAACAAAAAAATAACATCAAAACATACACGTATTAACGAACATAGTAGCAATTATCCCACGAAATCAAACAAGCAGTGTTGGTATAACTAGTATGACACGCTGCGGTTAGAAATTCCTAATTTCTCCTCGGTTCAATGACCACTATAAAGGGAAAAATTAAAAAAAAAAAAAATTTCTAACAACAAATACAAAGCCGTACGTCTAGTTCCTTAGCAAGAACGAAATTGCAATCACGGTAGCTGGTATTGTTTGTTTGTGAGTTGTTGCTCAGTTTGTTCGTTAATAACAAAAAATATAATAATTTAAAAAAACAAATTATTCGATCCGTCAAATAGTCCATGAAAAATTTTCTACAAAAACAATATTATTTGGGAGTGTTTTGGTCAAAAAATCGACCCTTTCGCTTTTTATTTTTTTAAGGGTTGTTTCAGCATACATGCAAACGTACTTTCAAAGAAAACGAATTTGTCTCATATATCAAGATTATGCGCTAAAAACGTTGGCGATAACAGTTTTTTAAAAAAAATTTGTTTTCGGGTTTTGGGACTTGTTTTGGTCGAAAAATCTACTTTTCGATTTTTTATGCATTTCTTTTTCATTCCAAATCATTTTTTATGTATTGCTTTTTGGTGTCAATAGGCGTAGTCCCAAGTGAATTCATGCGCTAAAGATGGGGGTTAATTCAGATTTTAGAAAAAAAATTTATTTAATGGAGTTTTTGAAGAATTTTCGTCGAAAACACCAATTTTTTTAGATTTTTCATGGGCTCAATTTCATAGACGGAGATCTGGCAACATAACAAATTGGGTCACTCGAGACTAGGTCAATTTCCACATTTACGGGCTCGTTTGTTACCGACTTCTCGCCAGCCCGGCCGTCAGAACTCCTACTGGAAGACAAATGCGTGTTAGGGGGAATACGCCCTCCCTTCTTAACAGGAATGCAAGTGAACCAAACCGATTTCGTGAGTTCGAGGTTCATACATATAATCTTTAACCATCCTTAGCTCAGTTCTCCCACAATTCCCGCTTAAGCTCAAAAGACCTATTTTTTGGACCTCTGTAACTCTGTAATTATATGCAATATTTGGATCAAACACGATTCTGAAAGCCTGAATGTTTCACTTTATCATACAATAGCGCTTTACTATTGCCAATTTATAGCAGATAAGCACGAGCAGATTTTATTGCACACCTTTGACGAATTCGACTTTTTGTTCATTTTTCGAGGTCCATAAGTCTACAAGTAAATGGGATCTAGGTCTTTGGAAGGCTAAATATGATAGAAAAAGGATTTGTCTTTACTGCCCAAGCTCAAAAAGTTATGAGTCAGTTCATAAACTCTGCGCATGCATTGCGCTCCGTTCGTGATATGGAATAAAAAACCTGAGGGGTGCTCAAATTTATAAAGAGCCTTCGCATACAGCATAAACTCTGCGCATGCATTGCGATCCGTTCGTGATATGGAATAAAAAACCTGAGGGGTGCTCAAATTTATAAAGAGCCTTCGCATACAGCAATAAGCTGAAAGGTCACATAATAGATCGTGTAAATGGTCGCAGTGTAATAAGACCTTATAATAATAATAATTATAATAATAATACTAATAAGAAGTTAGGCAAGTTTACGTAGATGATCCCAAATACAATTTTTTAATTTTTTCCATATAAAATTTACATGTAGAAAAGTAAAAAAAAAATCAAATGGGATCATCTACTTGAGCTTACCCCAATTTTCCTTAGCAACTGCCAAATAACTCTTTGACCTTGGACGGTAAAGACAAATGTTTGGGCTATCATATTCAGTCTTCCAAAGGCTTATATCTCATTTACTTATGGACCTCGAAAAACGAGCAAAAAGTAGAATTCGTCAAAAGTTGTGCTCGTGCTTGTCTGCTATAAATTGGCAATAGTAAAGCGTTATTGTATGATAAAGAGAAACATTCAGGCTTTCAGAATCGTGTACTTTGATCCAAATATTGCTTCTAATACAGAGTTACAGAGGCCCAAACAAATAGGTATTTTTAGCTTTAAGCGCGGATTGCGGGAGAACTAAGCTTAATATAAAAATTGTAAGGATGGGTAACGATTCTACGCAAGAACCTCTAACAACCCTAATACTCAGAAAATCGGGTTGGTTCACTGGAGCGCACTCCCCCTAACTCGCTTTTGTCTTCCAGTAGAAGCTCTGCCGGCCGGGCTGACGTCAAGTCGGTAGCAAACGAGCCCGTAAATGTGGAAATTTACCTTGCCTCGAGTGACCCAATTTTTTATGTTGCCAGCTCTTTGTCTATAAAATTGAGCCAATGAAAATTCTGAAAAAATTGGTTTTTTCGATCAAAGTTCTTCTTAAAAGCGCATGAATTCACCAAAAAAAATACATAAAAAATGATTTGGAATGCATAAAAATTCGAAAAGTAGATTTTTCAACCAAAACAAGTCACAAAACCCGAAAACAATTTTTTTTTTTCAAAAAACTGTTATCGTCAACGTTTTTAGCGCATAATTTTGAGTGAGACAAGATATATAAGACAAATTCGTTTTCATCGAAAGCATGTATGCTGAAAAACCCTTCAAAATTATAAAACGAAAGGGTCGATTTTTTACCAAAACACTCCCTAAAACCCAAAAAATATTGGTTTTTCGTTATCGCCAACGTTTTTAGCGGACATTTTTGTGTCGGACAGGGTATACACACAGAGAAAAAGGTACCTAATAAAATAGAACAAAAATGATAAGATGTAGCATGACAGCTAAGCAAAACAAAATGTTCACACAATAAATAAGTTCAATATACTTTTGACAATAACTAGGCCAAAGTATTCAAATGAATTTAGCTTGCGCTGCACTTCTCCAATAACATAAAGTCGATTGAACCCATATTATTATTGCACAATAACGTAGATGACTAACGACTTAAAAATGTAAGTTTGTAAAGTAGATTACTCATAAGGTAGATTGTAAACATATAAAAGACGGCGATGAGCCGAAATAAATTCATTCTTGGTCTAAGACATAAACTTATAGTTTCGCTCTTTCCATGAATCGAATCGTGCATTCTAATGCTCGGACTGATACGGCTGAAGAGCTCAGATAATACTTGCTATACCCCCAAGCATTACAAAGATATCTGTATAGTTTTTCTTCAAGAAGATGTGCTTCTTATTATTGTAGAGATAGTCTTTTTAATGTTATTAAGAATATTTTCTTTTTAATATTTTAAATGAAAAATAAAATGATAGCGCCCTCACCGAGAATCGAACTTACAATTTTCGGAATGATAAACCCAGCTGTTAACCATCGGGCCATCGCTCACTTTTGATTGCTAACGTCTAATTACTGATATGTGCTATGTTAATGTTTCAAAGGAAAATCTCATAAATATAATTGAGAATATTTCTTGTTAACATTTCTAATTAGGAAAAAAAGAGAGAGAATCGAACTTACAATTTTTCAAATGCTAAACCCAGCTGCTAACCATCCGGCCATCGTATACTAATAATTGTCAGCGTCTAACTACACCTTTGAACTAAATGTATAGTTTTTTTTAATAAGAATTTCTTCTTAAAACCAAAGAGATTTCCCTATAGTTTTATCTTCCTTTCCACCGTTGCGACTACCTCTTTGCCCAAAAACTGATCATGAAGACAATCTTATTAATTTTATTAGGCATTTTTGGCTCTGTGCATGAAAATTTTAAAATCAAATGAAAGTTTGTTTAGTGGGTCATGAAAAAAACCTTAAAAATCAAAGTCGAAGAAAATTCAAAAAAATTAAATTTCGCATGCTCGAAAATCATTTTTTGGAGTAGGCGTAGTGGAACTTTTTTTTCCTGAGCCCAAAACCTATCGAAAAATTGATGGCGCGATATCGGTTAATAAATCGACCCGCCTAAAATACATATTGTTTTTTTTACATAACCCATATCTATGCATGTGTATCTATAAATCAAAATCAAATTTTTTCTATATATTTACATAGGATTGCATTTATATCATTTTATATAAAAAATCCCAGTAGGAAAATTACAAGGTGCTCCTATATAAATCGTCCCCGCCAAGCCATTTTTGTTCAGATTTTAAATTTGAAACTGGTATTTCAATAAGCTTGAATCTACCATTTCTTGAAGGTAATTGGAAAAGTTTTGTTTCCATAGCAACGGAGAAAATTAAAGTTTTTTTTAATTTGCTTCAGAAAATATTTAAAGATTTTTTGTGTATGGAAAAAAATGTAAAATGATGGCAAGGTTAAGTATACAGTAGATGGGTTTTAGCAGAATTATGGGTTTTAGAGACATCCTAAAGAAATAATGGACTATTTATTTAAGTGATATCGTTGCCACACCGTCCAATGAGATATATAGCTTTTTCCCCTATAGGCCTATTCCACTATGTATATGGGTCATTCCATATGAAATTTAGCACTAAAATTTAAAAATGCCCACTATATTTTTTTTATTTCACCCATCGTTTAGACCACCGGTCTAAATATATCGGCCGCCCCTCGTAGCAAACCGTAGTATCTTCCGCGCTATTACTTTTTACCTTTTATCTTTATACCGATAACAGCTCTCACCCCTTCGAATCCTACAAATGTAGGCTTTCGGCGGCGGTACAGAGCTGATATTTATCTAAACACTCGATCACTACTTTTCCGAGCATACGAGAGTCATCAGCTGCCAAACCAAGGTAAATTATCACTTAAATTTCCATACCATAATTTATTGTGCACTTTGTAAATATTTCCATTCCATTACATTTCCTTATCACATACAAGTTACATTTAATAAAACTATTGTACATATTTACTTTCGAATCCCACTTTTTATTTCTTTATTCACTCGCCGCTCTTTTCATTTCTTTGCATATTATTACGTGCGAGCATCCCGCCATTGCCATTGGCCGCACGTAACATTGGTCCATCTCACCGGAAATTCGAACCGGCAACCTAAATCAAGCCAAATCCAGATTGCTTAAAATCCAGCTACCAAGGAATAAAATCCAGCATAATTTTATTTGGTTTTAATTACCAAGGCACAAAAGTCCAAAGGCAATATAGCGAGCTACCATACCAGCTGCCAAACCAAGGTAAATTACAACTTAAATTTCCATATAATAATTTATTGTGCACTTTGTAAATATTTCCATTCCGTTACATTTCCTTATCACATACAAGTTACATTTAATAAAACTATTGTACATATTTACTTTCGAATCCCATTGTTTATTTCTTTATTCACTCGCCGCTCTTTTCATTTCTTTGCATATTATTACGTGCGAGCATCCCGCCATTGCCATTGGCCGCACGTAACATTAAAATTATTTCCTCGATAGAGCAGCGGGAATTTGAACTGGCTTTCTAAACATTACATAACAAAAACCCACTGCTCTATCGAGGAAATAATTTAATTACACGAATCAGCAAGGAACATAAATTGCCAATCAAGATTTTGATTACTTTTCTTCCGAAAAACTTAAACGAGCTACATACCAGCGAATACAGACCAGCGAGTTACACAAATACACATAATACATCCAGTACTCACACCACATCACAGCTTACAGTCAGCTCTAATCACATCACATCATACCATCACATCACATCTGCATCAGATCACAAATTGATTGCACACCACATTACTATCAAATACAGTCCATTTCCTCAACACAGTTTCATCACTCAAGGTACGTTGGTTTGTTTAGTTCTTGCACCATTTTTTTTAATACGTACAAAACGTAAGTGAACTTTGTGAGTGATTTTTTTTTTTAAAAACAAAGTAAGTGAAAACCTTGTGTGCTTGACAGCGCAATATCGCCTTTTGACTATCGGTTAAGTCCCCCACCAGTGGTAAGACTTATCCGACACAGCTCAAGGCAAGCAGTCAGTGAATTTTTTTTGTTTTTTTTTTATAGACACTTATCACTGCACTGAACATCTGTCTGCTCTACCACTTCATGTGGAAACGTTCTCCAAAATAACTTTTAATTTTCACTTAGTTGATGCTTTTTTAAATAATCCATCACAAAGTTCACAACATCACATGAATCAGTTCATCAACACACCATATATTCATCATCTACGTTGAGTGGCTTGTGGTATAAATATTTAAAGCGTACACAATTTACAAGTGTCGCTTAATTAAATACATTTACTTGTATCATTTTAAAGTTTAAATAAACAATCATCACTAGTCCACGAATATCTGGACAAACACAATTGCTTTAGTTTTTTGTTTGGAAACTTCACTTTATTTTTTACTTGGTTTGGCTATACAGGGTTCATACTACCCAAAGCACCTTAAATCTTCAGAGATTTAAATCTGTGCCACATACACTTTTTGTTGATACAATAAGTCTTCAGAGACTATTGGTTATCACATACATTTTGGAAACACTAAACCTCCAGAGGTTATCTGTTACACAAATAGTTTTGAAACATTAAATCTTCAGAGATTTCTATCTGTTTCATATACACAGTTCTTGTTACACTAAATCTTCAGAGATTTAGATCGGTTCACAAACACTTTAAGACATTAAATCTTCAGAGATTTTTCTGGGTCGCATACACGATTGTTGAGACATTAAATCTTCAGAGATTTCTTTCGGTTTCACATTCATTTTAGAGACATTAAATCTTCAGAGATTTGTTTCTTATACACTTTTGAGACATTAAATCTTCAGAGATTTGTTTCATATACACCGTTGTTGATATACTAAATCTTCAGAGATTTATATCACACACACTTTTAAAGACATATTTCTGTCTATCACATTTCGTAATATTAAATCTTCAGAGATTTCAATCGGTATCACTATTTTTCTTTAGATTTCGCTTATTTTCAAAGCAAGACATCTTCCTGAGTCACTACTTCTGAGTCCACTTCTCTGTAAATATACAAAATATTTAAACAAATAAAGAGAATGGAGACATATATTCGTCAGTCCGACTGCATAGTGGAGTTCGAGCAAGAATGGAGCTATACTAATATGGAAGAAATGGATACGCACACCCTTGCACTACAGCAAGAGGAGCTGAAGTCACTATGGAAGAAGACGAAAACGGCTTATGACAGCCTTTTAACCCACAAAGAGACCACTAAGGAAGATTTGCAATCCATCAAGCAAAAAAATAAGACGTGTTTCGCATGCTACACGAAATGCATGGCTGCTATGAATGCTCAGCTGGAAAAGCTGTCAGCACAGCCCATACAAACACAAAAGCAACAAAGTAATGATGATATATCCAGCCGTGAAAATAATATTCGGCTTCCGCCCTGTGACACCGATGTGTTTAAGGGCGATTATCTATCATGGCCAACCTTTAGGGACATGTTCACGGCCATATACATATTAAATAAACGCCTTACCCCGGTTGAGAAATTGTACCATCTCAACCAGAAAACCCAAGGGGAGGCAAAGGAAATAGTCCGTAGGTGCCCATTAACCAATGAAGGCTTTACTACAGCCTGGAAAAATCTAAGTGACAGGTACGAAAACAAACGTATCCTGGTCAATACACAATTGAAATCTTTGTTTAGTCTGACCGCAGTTGAGAAGGAATGCGGTACAAAGATTAAGCAACTACAACGCGACATCAATAATTGCATCTCGTCGCTTCAATGTCATCAAATTGACATATCTAATTGGGATGCAATAATAACATATTTATGCTCCACCAAACTTCCGGAATGTACTCTGGCTCTATGGGAACAGACCATTGAGAACAAAACAGAGATACCAAAATGGGAAGATATGGACAAATTCCTGTCCAAACGTTGGAAACAGTTTCCGACCTGAAGGGTAGCACAGGCCCAAAAACACCCATGAATCAACGGTCAAATAGTTCACGGGAAACGCCGAGGAAACTCGGACTTTACCAAGCCAGCGTACCTCCTGGCTGGTGTCAAATGTGCAACACCAAGGAGCACAGATTGTGGGATTGTCAAAATTTCCGAAGGCTGTCCCCACAAGACAGAATAACCTTTATTAAGGAAAAAAGGTGTTGCCTTAACTGTTTGTCAGACAAACACACCGTGACACGATGCCCTCATCCGCCTAATTGCACCTTGTGTCACTTGAGGCACAACACCTTACTCCACCTGCCAACAGCACAACCCCAAGGAAACCACCAAAGTTGGAACCGGAACACCAACTCCAACAATCAAAGTCGGAACCGAAACACCAACACAAATAATCGAAGTTGGAACCGCAACTCCAACGATGATAGGCCCTCAACTTCGCAACAGGCTAGGGCAAGGCTTGAGTCTGCAAATAGAAACGAAAATGTTAATAATGTTTCTACATTACATGCTAATACAACTAAAGGGGTATTGTTGGGAACCGCATTAAGATCCACTATAATGGAGTGGATTTCTCGGCCAGAGCACTTATTGACTCCGGCTCTGAGTGCTCTTTCATAACTGAAAGACTGAAAAGGAGAATAAACCTGCCATCTAAACGCCTGAACATACAAGTGTCAGGCATAAACAATACGCTGTCCGCGCAGGTAACAGAGTCGTGCTCTATTACAATAGGCTCCCTCATCGACCCATTAGTTAGCATTGATACAATGGTCCTAGTCCTATCACAACTTACAGGGGACCTTCCGAATTGTCAGGTCAGTGCATTGACCCAGCAAGCTTTCCCGGATTTGATTCTAGCGGATAAGAGGTTCTTCGTTAACGAACCAGTCGACCTCATCCTGGGAGGCGACATATATGCAAAAATAATATTGAACGGTATAAGGAAGAACGTGATGAGCACGCTTCTCGCCCAAGAAACCGTCTTCGGGTGGATACTGACCGGTCGCGCAGAAACAGCACAGCCCACTAATAATAGGGTATCATTTTTTAACGAGATAAGCCTAGATAAAAAGTTAACCGCTTTCTGGGAGTTGGAAGATGTGCCTACGAAAAAGGCACTAAACGACGATAATGCCTATGGCGAGGCACTTTTCAAAGCAACAACGGAACGGGGCTCTGATGGCAAATACATTGTCTCCCTTCCCTTTAAACAAGAGTTTCCCAATGATATATGCTTAGGACCCTCATTAAAAGGCGTTTGTTCTCAATTTTACAGGAATGAGACCCGCCTGGCTAAGACACCGGACCTACAGAGAGAGTACAATAGAGTATTGTCGGAGTATGAGGCGTTAGGACACATGTCTAAGGTTCCCACAATGATACCACCCCAGTCAACGAACTGCTACTTCCTGCCGCATCATGCGGTTACAAAGGAAGAGAGTACAACTACCAAAGTCCGGGTGGTTTTTAACGCTTCGTGCCCTACTACTAATGGCACAAGTCTTAACAACATTCTTCATACAGGCCCAGTACTTCAGGCCGACTTAACAATATTACTCCTTAGATGGAGATTTTTCAAATACGTTTTTAATAGCGACATCGAAAAGATGTATCGCCAGATATGGGTCAAACCCAATCAAACGAGATTCCAAAGGATAGTTTTCCGGACCAGACCTGAGAACCCTATCAACGTCTACGAATTAAAGACGGTAACATTTGGAGTTAATTGCGCCCCTTACTTAGCAATTAGAACACTGCATCAGCTCGCGGACGACGTGGAAACTTCATTACCCGTCGCTGCCAATATTCTACGAACAAGCATGTACGTCGATGACGTCCTTTCAGGAGGGCATACCATCGACACAGCCATTAAAGCGCGCGATGAAATAACACAGGCATTACAGTCTGCAGGCTTATCCCTTCGAAAATGGACCGCAAACTGCAGCAAAATACTACAGGGAATACTCAAACCTCATCGACTAAATGAGGACTTTTTGGAGTTCGAAGACTCCAGTACAGTGAAAACACTCGGAATCCGTTGGAACGCGCATTCCGACCAGTTTTATTTTACAGCTAAGCCCATTGAGAATAAGGATAGCATAACAAAACGGGCAATACTCTCAGCCATCGCTAAACTCTTCGATCCCTTTGGATGGCTGGCCCCAGTCATCATAGTAGCCAAAATGATTATGCAAAATATTTGGCTAGAGGGGACTAACTGGGACGAAAGAGTATCTGCTCCAACTTTAGATAGGTGGCACAGCTTTATGCATGACTACAATCAAATCAATAACATTCGGATACCACGATGGGTGTATTTCACGCCATCCAACGACGTGGAAATACACGGATTCTGCGATGCATCCGAAAAAGCCTATGCGGCCACAGTTTTTCTACGAGTCAAAATGAAAGATCAGATCTCCGTTAACCTGCTAATGGCGAAAACAAGAGTAGCCCCAGTGAAGACCATCTCCTTACCGCGATTGGAGCTGTGTGGAGCGGTTCTGTTGGCCGAGACTTTGGAATCCGTCATCGAAAACCTGAATTTAGGCTCATTCAAAACGCACCTTTGGACGGACTCAACCATCGTCCTAGCATGGATCCGAAAACCACCGTGCTCGTGGTCAACGTTCGTGGCGCACAGAGTCACAAAAATTGTCGAAAAGGTAGGAAATCAAGCCTGGCTACACGTGGATTCCGCATCCAACCCAGCAGATCTGGCCAGCAGAGGACTATCAGCGAGGGATCTAGTCGACAACATTCTGTGGTGGCAGGAACCTTCTTGGTTACAAGAAGACAAGAATAAATGGCCAGCCCAAGAAAAAGAGTATGGTACAAACATCGAAGAAAAGAGAGTACAAATCCACGCAACTACGCAAATAAAAAATAAAGAGGACATCCTAGATAGATTTTCCGATTTTTCAAGGGCTGTGAGGGTCATATCATACGTTATGAGATTCTCTCAAAGAACGAGTCCCAAAACAAAATCCACTTTTAAAGCGGAGTCTTACCTCATTTCGCCCGACGAAATCAAGGCTACGACTCAACGGCTCATTACCATCTACCAACAGAAACATTATTCTGAGGAATTAGGGAATTTAAAATCAGTGAAACCTATTGGGACAAAAAGCGAAGTCCTTGCTCTCAACCCCTTCATCGATAGTTGTAGCATCCTGCGGGTGGGCGGCCGTCTGTCTGCATCCCTGGACCTCCCGTACAACGAACGCCATCCAATTGTCCTCCCGTACGCCTGTCATTTTACGCGCTCCTGGTCCAGTTTATCAATAAGATCTCCCTTCATGGCGAACACCAAGTCATGTTGCGGCTCCTACGCACGCAATACTGGATCCCAAAAGTAAAAAATATGTCAAGTCAATTATCCATAACTGCAAGATCTGTACCATCTTTCGTAAACGGGTTCAGACCCAACTCATGGGAGACCTACCTCCCGAACGCACCACCTTTTCCCGGGCATTTACAAACACCGGGGTAGATTTCGCCGGACCCTTTGACATCAAGTCCTACAGCGGCAGAGGATGTCGCATGTCAAAGGGCTACATTTGCCTGTTCGTATGCTTTACGACCAAGGCCATTCATCTAGAGGCCACCAGTGACCTTAGTACCGCCTCGTTCCTGGCAGCCTTCGACAGGTTTGTTGCCAGACGAGGATGTCCAAAAAACATCCATTCCGATAATGGAACGAACTTCGTCGGTGCCTCTCGATCTCTCCGATCCGAGTTCAAATCCTTTCTAGCGGACGCCCGCAACCAGACCCTTTCCAAATATTACCACCAAACCCTGACCTGGCACTTTATACCAGCTGGGGCCCCTCATATGGGTGGACTCTGGGAGGCGGGGGTAAAAAGTTTCAAAACTCACTTCAAAAAGATTGCGTCTGATCATAAGTTTACCCTCGAAGAGTTTGGAACCCTACTATGTCGCATCGAGTCTTGTCTCAACTCGCGACCACTAACGCCATCGTCCAACGAACCGTCGAACTTGGAGCCACTTACCCCAGGACATTTTCTGGTTGGAGGACATCTATTAGCCCCCCCCCCCCCCCCGAAATCGACGTCAGCGAGAACCGTGCCTCACTCGTCAACAGATGGGAGAAACTCAAGGCGTTACACCAAACGTTCTGCAAACGATGGAAACCCGAGTACCTCACCGAGCTGCAGAAACGCGTCAAGTGGAAACATCCTCAAGCAAACTTGAAACAAGGGGACCTGGTTGTCCTAAAGGAGGACAACTTACCTCCAAACGAATGGAGGCTAGGACGGATCGCGAACTTACATCGTGGACCTGATAATCGAGTTCGAGTCGTCGAACTAGACACCGCGCGGGGCCGAACTACCAGACCAATCGCGAAATTGGTCCTACTTCCACCCGTCAGCGAGGATGACGGAAGGGAGTAATATTCCACTTCTCCATTTCCCTAATTCCACTTCTTATTCTTTTAGGATTAGGGAACCGTGCGGTTTAATGCCCGCAGGAAAACAGTTACCACCCCAACAATGAACCCAATAACAAGCAAATGCACTCGTTAAACTTGGTAACGAGGCCAACAAGAACCCTACTGCAGACGGACGAACCGATCTGCCACAGAAGATGATAATGTGCTACAGTAAATTAGCAGCACATCGCCCAAACATAAATTCCCCCACAACAAAGTCAATTGACAAATAAAGAGATCAAAGGCTTTTTCCTTCAAATAAATGTAAACAATCCAATCGTATTAACCCCTTGCCACCCAAGCACAGTTCTTGTGTCCCATACAATAGTCTAACAATTTCTTTATTTTTTATGAAAAAAATTAGGTAAAACCCTATTATTTCTCTGAATTTTCTGATATGAAAAAATATTTGTCTACAAGAATTTTAAAAGGTAGAAGTTCAATATTTAGCCACCCAAAGATCTCCGATATGATCATAAAATATGATTCAAAACTCATGTCCAACTTTGTTTGAATCTCAGAAATTAATAATCTAAATGATTCAAAAATGATTTCGAAGATTAATTTTGATCATCAAAAAGAAACATATTTGATTATTCCTGTGTTCATTTATATGATAATATAATCACAAAAAAGGAATATTCGAAATTCAATCTTAACAAGTAAGGAAAGCTGTCTTCGGCTGTGCCGAAGGCTAAATACCTTTCATGAATAAGCGTCACGATTTTCACTGTTTGATCCCCAGTACAGCCTGTGTGAATTTAACTTTAGCTCATACCGAAACTTTAGCTCATACGGTCCAATCTCATTGATTTTTAACATCGACATTCCACATTCTAAAATAGCAACATTTACGAAATTTCACGTTCCTACCGATATAATTACAGGAGTTATCTACCAAAATCCGTTTATCGGAACAATCGATTGTATGGGGACTATGTGTAATATTTATCCCATTTCAATGATTTTCAACATCGATATTTTACATATAAAAATAGCGATGCTTCCAAAATTTCGCGTTCCTATGTGTTTAATTACAGGACTTATAGCCCAAAATCCGCTTATCGGAATAATCGATTGTATGGTAGCTATGTGAAATATTTACGCCATCTCAATGATTTTCAACATCGATATTTCGCATATAAAAATAGCGATACTTCCAAAATTTCACGTTCCTACCTATATAATTACAGGAGTTATCTACCAAAATCCGTTTATCGGAACAATCGATTGTATGGGGGCTATGTGAAATATTTATCCAATCTCGATGATTTTCAACATCGATATTTCACATATAAAAATAGCAATACGTCCAAAATTTCACGTTCCTACGTGTTTAATTACAGGAGTTATAGCCCAAAATCCGTTTATCGGAATAATCGATTGTATGGGAGCTATGTGAAATATTTATCCCATCTCTATGATTTTCAGCATTGATATTTCACATATAAAAATAGCAACACTTATAAAATTTCACGTTCCTTCGTGTTTAATTACAGGAGTTATAGCCCAAAATCCGTTTATCGGAATAATCGGTTGTATGGGAGCTATATGTTATATTGGTCCGATCTTACTGGTTCCGACAAATGATTCCTATATTGGAAAATGGTGGCCGCATACCAAATTTCAGCCAAATATCTCAAAAACTAAGGGACTAGTTTGCGTTCAAACAGACAGACAGACAGACGGACAGACGGACAGACGGACATGGCTAAATCAACTCATCTCGTCATCCTGATCATTTCGGTATACTTATTGATGGGTCTATCTCTTCTTCTTCTCATATTTACAAACATCGGACCAAAGTTATAATACCATTTCATGTTCATGAAAGGTATAAAAATGTTATTTGGGTTAAATCTAAAACACAAATGCTTAGCAAGGGCGTTCGTATAAGAACTGTAGTAAACTCGTAAATATACGAGATTCGTAAACTTAAGACATAACACGAATACCCCTATTTTGTTTCAATTCGTTATTGAAAAGTTTTAAACGTTTTTAGATCAACGAAAAGCTTTTCCATTCATTGATATCAAAATCTCAAAATTTTGTTTATTTCGATTGTTTGAGCTAGAATATATTTTTCCAAATATTTTTCCATTGTCTGAGCTAGAATACATTTTTCCATACAAAAAAATGCTAAAAACAAAATACTCAAACTTCGAAATATCAGATAGAAACGAAAATTCTTAATTTTGTTTTTGAGAAAAGAGAGAACTGTCAAGTTCACTATTACTTCGATTAATATACTTTGGCTCTAACTTACTCCATTAAAAAAAAAAAGGGCTAGAGCAGAAATTTGTGATCTAGATTACTCGGGTTTTGGTTTGAACCTACTCAGGAAACAAAAGATAGAGCAACCTAGAGCAAGAAAAGTGTTTGTTAAACCCAATTTTGTGAAATATCTCAACCTGGCGTAAGCTAGAGCAGCCCAATAAACAAACTTATGGTTGAATACAAGCACTCACCTTGTACAAAGAAATGCCTGCCCGAACACATGACCCACCTGGCCTCCAAATCACCCTTGCCTCAGTCACAACCACCACTAAAGCTCTTTATTTTGAGTTATCCCTTGCAATGACTCAATTTGTGCTTTGGTATATCGCCAACCACTGCAAATCCTTAAAATAAAATTGTATTAGCTGTGTCTCGATTCAAACAAAATCAAACAGAACTTACCATCCTTATCCCTCGTGAAGGGTGGATACCTTGCCGCGGTACGAGGGCTTAAGTCGATAGCCACAGGGGTACGCTGCCCTTGTGATCATAGCTCCGTACGGCACTTCATCACGAGAGCAGCCTAGCCTCTCTGGCGCGACGACAAAGATCTTCCCCCTCCCAATCCAGGGTGTTATGCGAAACCGTGCCCATTGGACGTTTGCAGCCGGGAGGCAAATCGTGGCTGTATTTGAACGGAGCCTCTCTGATAACGGGTCGCCTCAGAGAGTAAGCATGGCCTTACCGCGGTACGGGGCTCTGCCGCGGTGGACGACACATTTTCCCCTACTCTTCCCTTGACCCTAAGCTGGCCTTGTCCGGCGATGGGTCGTACGAACAAGATGAACTCAAATAACCCAAATAAAAACGATAAACCTAAAAAACAAACAACGCCAAATTTCACTCCTCAGCAAAGGAGAGCTATGGAGGAACAGGCGAGGAAGCAACAACAACGCCGGAGGACAACCTCCGTTCCACAATCAAGGGGGGGATCGACAGCGATGGCAACTACGAGTCGGTCAACCAACCCTCTATCGACTAAGATTGACTTGATGGGAGCTAGCACCAGTGCGGTTGCCAACGCAACTAAGCGGACAACGGCGGATGCTAAACTCCCATCAACCGCTGATATGAAAACCAGTATCTTTACGTCTGTGGCAGCGGTCTCACGACCTGGCCTCGGAGTTTCGAAGGAGAAGGAAGCTGCAACTGAGATTTCGGCAAGGAGAGCGACCGCGATGGCAACTACGGGTCCGCACTCCCAGGAGACATCTCCCCACCGCTTCACATACCACGAGAAAAGATTGGCTGCAAAGATCCTGAAGAGGTATGAAGGGGTACCGCAGGAATCGCTGTCGCCGAATTCCAGTAAATCGGTAGAGCTAGCGAAAGCTGTGATACCGGATTTCCAAAATTCTTACATGCCAAAGAGGTTAAAAGTTAACCCTTTCAAGCGCCAGCGATCGGACCTGGAGTTAAATCCCCCTCCCTAAGCGGCATCAGAATACCCCTGGAGCGGGCAAACTAAGCTTTGCTGAGGTAACCAAGGACAGGATCCTTATAGGCGTCCTTGACCGAGGCAATGTCCGTCTAGCCATCCCTAAGGACCGGTGGCGTTACGTGCGAAATGAACTCGGCAACATTCTTCTCAATGTTGCTCCAGAGTTTCCGGGTAGTTCGGCGCGAGTAACGGATGCGGGTTGGCACCAGGGTCAGATTAAATTACTCGCATGCGAGGATGCAAAAACCGTAGCACTGTACAAGGCAGCAGCTGCTAAGCTGGGTGAAGTCTACAAGGGCGCAAAGATAGAGGTTGTCGACTGGAAGGACATTCCAGCTCGTCCAAGGGCAAGGGCGTGGATTCCGGCCATCCCTGACGAACCCGAGAGAATTCTCGGGATGCTACGGCTAATGAATCCGTCCCTACCAACGCATGACTGGAGTGTCAATCTGGTCGGGGATGCGGTAGGGCCCGACAGACAGGTGGTGTTCACCATGAATAAAGAGTCAATCGAGCCCCTCAAAAGGTGCAATGGCCTAGTACACTACAGCGTAGGCCAGATCGTTATCCACGTATATCGTGGTGATGCTCAGCGCGCTGCCTCTCGGCTGCTCCGGGGGAACCGGAAAACGAATTACCAGAAGAGGAAGCGGAGGATTCCGATGCGGAAAGCATGTTATCCGCCACGTCCCTTGGCGATAGTGCTGTGAACAACTCGGAGATGGAGGACAGCCTACAGGACGAGGAAGCCCTCGACGTCACGGTGGTAGCAGCCAACGCTGAGCGATTAACATCTAACGCTACAGACAGCAAGACTCCTGCAACGCCATATCGGGCAGTTAATCGGAACAACTCGTAGTTGATAGGCAACCTCCGGGATGGGGCAAACCTCGACGATATGGGGACGGCAGGGAAGTCTGTGCGCTCTCATGTTGGTGGTGCTTCAGATTAATCTGCACAAATCTAAAGTAGCTTCGGCTGCTTTAAGTAGTCGTCTTTCTAAAGGCGACGTGGATGTGGTCCTCATCCAAGAACCCTGGGTCAATAGCTCGAGAATCTGCGGATTGGGAACTAAGGGCTTCAAGCTCATTCGAGCCAGCGAGGAGAGCAAAGTCAGAACGTGTATTTTGGTCAAGTCTGAGTTGAACTCCTTTCTCCTACCTAACTACACCAATGGTGATATTACCGCTATCAGTCTAACGGTCGACAGCACCCGCCTGACGGTGGTGTCGGTCTATATGCCCTACGACGCCGAAGAACCCCCACCACAAACGGAGGTGAAAGAAGGGTGTCAAATTTCTGCACGGGTAATCTTATTATTGGAGCAGATGGGGGAGCTCCGACATCAATGCTAGGGGCGAGTCTCTGTTTGATTACCTCTTAACAACCAACCTGGTGATTTGCAACGTGGGTAATGAGCCTACTTTTATCACTAAGACCCGCAGGGAGGTCATAGTGAAGGCGCTTATGAGTGGGTCAGAAAATGGCGGGTTCTGGAAGAACATTCTTTCTCCGACCACCATTACATAGAAATGGTTTTAGACTTTATTGTAGAACAACCAATCATGAAGCGCAATCCACGTAACACTGATTGGCAGTTACACAATGAAATATTAGACAGAGACCTACCAGTACTGCCCTCACAAGCCCCCTCAACAGTAGAGGAGCTGGAGGATCTTGTTACTAAATTTACATCGGCGCTCTCAAATGCTCTAGGACAGGCTTGTCCAGTGCCAAAACCATGCGGTAAACACAGGCCACATTGGTGGTCCTACGATTTGGACTCGCTCCGAATATCATGCCGGAAAAATTTAACAAGGCCAAGAGCTTCGGCTCTGAGCCTCTTTGGCACGAATATAAAGCTAAACTAAGGGCCTACAAAAAAGCTCTGAGACAGGCGAAGAGAACCTCGTGGAGAAATTTCTGCACTGGCGTCGAAAAGGTCGACGACACAGCGAGACTTAGACGAGTCCTCTCGAAAAGTCAAACAACCATCAGCTATTTGCGCAAACCTGACGGATCCTGGACCAGCACGGAAGAGGAAACCCTTGAGCTGCTCTTGAATACACATTTTCCGGGGAATCTGCATGATGCACCACTAGCACCTGCAACAAACCTGGCAGTAAATATACCCATCACTGAGGAAAGAGTAAGGTGGGCAGTTAAGAGCTTTGAACCGTATAAGGCTGCCGGGCCGGACGGGATTATCCCCGCGCAACTTATAAACACGTTGGAGACATCAGCTAAATGGCTGGTATTTCTCTTCACAGCCTGTCTGGCTCTCAACCACATTCCGGGCTCCTGGAGTAGCGCCACGGTAGTGTTTATCCCTAAGGCTGGGAAGGCATCCCACTACGAGCCAAAAGACTACAGACCGATCAGTCTCTCGTCCTTTGTACTTAAAACCTTTGAGAGGATACTAAGCGACTACCTCTTAAGGACTATTGATAGCAACCTTATCTCTTGCTATCAGCATGCATACACCAAGGGTAAATCAACAGAAACCGCTCTGCACAGCCTAGTATCTGTCATTGAGAAATCGCTGTGTGAAAAGGACTACTGTCTCGTGGCCCTCCTAGACATTGAGGGGGCTTTCAACAATATAAGCCCGGAGGCTATCAACTCCGCTCTAACTAATCTGGGCGTAGATAGACCTCTAACTGATTTAATTGACCAACTTTTAAGGGGAAGGAAAATAGCTTCTTCACTTGGTACGGTTGAGTTATCACGTTATGTCACAAGGGGAACACCCCAGGGTGGTGTTCTTTCCCCGGTTTTATGGAACCTCACAGTCAACTCGTTGCTACGTGACACAAGCTGGGGGGCGGGAAGATAGTGGCATACGCAGATGATTTAGCTATTGCATTCAGAGGCAAGTTCCCACAAACTCTGTGTGACCTGATGCAAGTAGCACTGCGAGAAGTTTCGACGTGGTCCTCTCGCTGCGGACTTAGTATCAACCCAGGGAAGGTGGAACTTGTCCTCTTCACCAACCGGTACAAAGTACCGCCACTAAGCCTACCAGAACTAGATGGCACGCGCCTGGGCTTGTCGGATAAGGCCAAGTTTCTAGGCATAGTTCTGGACAGGAAATTGAATTGGAAGGAGAATGTTCTTCAGCGCCAGAAGAAAGCTTGCATCGCTCTTTACACATGCAAAAGAGCCATTGGCAAAAAATGGGGGCTCAGCCCTAGAGTATGCAGTTGGATCTACACGGCCATCATTCGCCCCATCATGCTTTATGGAGTCGTCGTATGGTGGCCTGCGCTGAGCAAGGCAACATACCTGAATCTGTTGCGGAAAGTCCATAGATCCAATATGATCTGTATAAGCGGTGCGCTAAGGACAACGCCCAACGAAGCCCTCCATGTCATTCTGGGCATTTTGCCACTTGATCTGGAAGGGTTTCGGTCAGCGGCGGCATCAGCCCTGCGCCTAAGAGAAACCTCCAGTTGGGCTGCGGGTACTATTGGACACTCCAGTTTTCTGGAATCTTACAGCTTTCTCCCTCTAAGCACAGATCGTTGTGCGACTACTACAGTCGGGGATAGCTGTTTCAAAATAAACATTCCCAGCAGAGAAGACTGGGAGACGACGGATTGGTGTCCCGAAACAAATGGTGGCACTTCCATATACACCGACGGCTCGAAGTTGGACGGCAGAGTTGGAGGAGGAGTTTATTCAAGGGATTTGGATCTTGAGCTCTCCTTCAGACTACCTGATCATTGTAGCGTCTTCCAGGCGGAAGTCTCGGCAATCCTGGACGCCGCGGCCTGGTTAAGCAAACGTGTTATCGGAGAAGATATCGCTATTTTCAGCGATAGCCAAGCGGCCATCAAATCCCTTGGCTCATACACGTTCAACTCTGAACTGACGCTCAGCTGTCGTCGATCTCTTCAGGAGATGGCCCAACAGAACCGCGTAAACCTCATATGGGTCCCGGGACATAGGGACATTGAGGGAAACTGTAAGGCAGACGAGCTTGCCAGGCAGGGCACGACCAAGCAGGTTCTTCAGGATAAAGAGCGCTTAGGTATGCCGTTTGCCACATGCAAACTAATGCTGAAGGAGCACACACTCCGTCAAGCCAACGAAAGATGGCTGCAATCCCCAGGGTGTCGCATATCGAAACAAACCTGGCCACAATGGGATCTTAAAAGGTCTAGACGCATTTATGCCCTAACTAGGAGGGAAATCTGCATATTGATAGGGGTATTAACCGGTCACTGCCTCATTGGTAGGCATGCAGAAAGGCTAAGTGTGCCCTACCGACGATGCTGCAGGAGTTGCAAAGATGATGAGGAGGAGGAAACAGTGGAGCACCTCATCTGCAACTGTCCGGCTTTAAGCGGCGCGAGAACGCGCTTTTTGGGAGTTCCGTTCCTGGATAGGCTATCCAGATCGCGGAACTGGACATAAAGGACTTGATGGGCTTCATAAAGTCATCTAAGTGGTTCGAGGAGGAGTAACAGTGTCGGTTTAGGAGTGTCAGTCCCGGGATTCTGCTATGTGGAAAATCCCAACAACTCAGGGATTTTCCATATGGCTGGGTCCCGGGACTGACTTTCCTTGTGTTGGTGGTATCACAACGGGCCTTTCAAAACTGGCCTAAGTGTGCCTCTGCGGCAGCCACTTGAACCTAACCCTAACCTACCATCCTTATCCTTGCGCAATTCTTTTGGTCAAATTTGCACCAAAAAATGACCCAACACTACTGAATTATCGTTCAATTGAACGAAAAGTTACCAGCAAAATTGACTGTTTGCGCTCTTGTTCCGCCTTGGAAACCATTATATTTTGTCAGGTGCTAGAGGGCAAATAAAAGAAAATGTGTAGCTATGCACGACGTACCGAAATCCACCAGTCAATTTATAACGGAGGGATTCAGCTTGAGCTAGAGACCACGATTAGCAACTTTCTCAGCGTATAATTCGATGCGAACAGGCTCGCAATTGCAACGTTTTTGTACCATGGCAGTCAATTCACGTATACGGCGCACTTTTCACCCAAAACTTGTTGGGCCACGATAATGATTTCAGTGCGTGCAGGTGCAACACGTACTCCAACTACAAATTTCCAATTAAAAATTTGACACCCCCGGCGCAATAATTTGCTTCCCGCCCCTGCACCATGCCTTTACGTATGTGGCATAAATGTGCGTGTCACATGGCATATACTGGTGGGGCATATATGAAGCTGCCCCACCTCACCATAAATTTCTGTGCCACAAAGTTTTGTGTGGCACTCACGATGGGGCATATGTTTAGCTGCCCATTGATGGGGCATATGTTCGGCTGCCCATTAAAACCTGAAACGAAAAAGAAAAATTAATACGCATATCTAAATAGTTTGTTCAGGTATCTATCCATTGCTGGGTGCTGGCTACCACAGCGAGTGATACATACACGTACAAACATATATATTTTTACGATACACTTACCTTTTTTCATGCATACTTACCGGCAAACGTCCGGCCACGTCCATGATCCTCGGGCTCCTTCCCACGTCCTTGCACCTCACCTGAAAATAAAAAGAAATAGAAAATTTTAATAAAATACAATTAAAAATAAAATTAACAAATTGTAAAACTTACCTCGTGTTAATTTTCACAATGACATTTATTCATTGAGACCGCCGGTTTTTGCGCTGCCACACTACCAAATTTTTTTAGTACCAAATCGCGTTACCGGATGCACGGGTACTAAATCCTCCACTTAAGGCCCTATTATATGAAACGCGTCACCGCATCACGCGTAACCACTTTAGTCAATACTAGCCTGAGTATAAATCTTTCGATGTACCAACATAAATAAACACCGAGAACATAATTGAGGAAACAATAGGCTGTACAAAAAAATGCGTACCGTCAGCCACGGCTCCGGCAACCATCCGGAATTGGGATGGCGTAGTCCAGAGTCATTTTAATAAGCGCGGCCGAAGGCTGCCATCTTAGCAAGGTATTTCGGACATAAATACCATGGAGTCTGCCCCCAATTTTGGTATCGGATCCGGGTTTTTAACCATAACTTCCCCTAATACAAAAAGATAAAATAAGCGCTTCCGGATTCGTGATCCTGAGGCCAAAATCCGTCTTTTGAGCTATCTCCCATAATTGTAGCTAACTTATTAGCAGTTGACCCATAAAGTATACAATACCAATAAAAAATTATATCGAGGCAAATATCGATTTCTGACAGTTACTACCTTCACAGTCGTGATCGAATGACAACGTACACCATTCCCCTAAATTAGTTTCCCCAAATCGTGACACGGTATGGGAAATGTCACCACAATGACGGGGTGAACAGTGTAAATGTACTATTAGCAGCTGTCGTGGAACATCTGGCTGGGCCTTAACATCGCAAGAGTACTAGTCACCATCGATGCGATGTGGCAGCACAAAACGTGTCAGCTGTTCGCGATCCGTCTAGTGAAACTTGAGGGTGGGTGACTTTAGCCGGAAATCAACGACAGCGCGATCAGCTGGTCAGGCGGTCCCCACTTGGACCGCCTTTAATTATTGAAATGGCCGCTTCTTATCTGCAGCTATGCACACACATTCTACCAATGCATTAGTTCAGAGGCGCAAGTGCCAAAACCAAGTCATTTTAGCACGATGGCAAGGGGCGCGCGGTCGATGAAGTTACGGCACATATTAAGTGTCCACGCTTCTATTTCCTGCTTCCCCTGGGTGGCAGGAAATTGTCAAATGACAACCAATACCAGATGGGAAAAATTGGGCCAGAATCCGAATGGTCCTGCCAGATGGGGGTAAATATCCAAACCTACCCTAAATTCCCAACGATGGTAAATGAAGTGTATTAGTACATTTACACCGCAACAAATTTGGTAAATGAAGTGTAATAGTACATTTACACCGCAAAAAATTTGGTAAATTAAGCGAAAAAAATGCCCAAAAACGCACAAATAGCCTGTATATTAATAAGGCCAATTCCAAAAAAAAAAAACCAAAAAAGGTTCATACGCCGATACAAGCCACCCAACCAGACATACGAGCAACCCACATAAAATAACGGGCTATGTTTACGCGGCATAAGCTATGAAAATTTGGCATTGTGTAGCCACCGTGTAGTGCGGTTTCGAGATATCCCGAATGGGGGGTTGGATCATGGTCCATACTAAATGAGGGTGAGCGTTAGCACCAACGAGTTTGCAGATAGCAGCAAAAGCTGAATGACACTCAACACTAGGCTCTGAGACAGGCATCTGGATGGCTGCTCACTTTACCCACATTTTATTTATATAGGGACTGGTCCCTTCCAAAAGTATGCATAGGAGGCTAGCACAGTGCTAAAACCACCATTTGTTTATTGTTGTTACTAAGTGAGGGTGAGCGTTAGCACTAACGAGTTTGCAATTAGCAGCAAAAGCTGAATGACACTCAGCACTAGGCTCTGAGACAGGCATCTGGATGACTGCTCATTTTACCCACACTTTATTTATTTAGGGACTGGTCCCTTCCAAAAGGATGCATAGGAGGCTAGCACAGTGCTAAAACCACCATTTGTTGAAGCGGCTATAAACTATGTATTCCGAAAATTCAATAAACTATCTGCGAATTCGTTTTCGATTATACGAGCACCATCATCAGCCACTCCAGGTAAGATCCAAATTTTCCATAATTTTTCCATTTTAATTTTCTTGCATTTCCAAACAAGATTAATAACTGTACACATTAATTCGTTAATAATTAACTGTGTACCTTATATTCAATAAAGAGTGCTATTATATTGTATGAAATAGAAAGACAAGTGTTTGTTTACTTATTAACTCGTTGCACTTTCTTTCTTTCTCAGAAATTTCTGATGGCGCCCTATCAATAGCCATAACAGAAACCACCTAGGCAGAGCAAGTCGCAGAGGAAGAAGAAGAAGAAGAGGCAATACGGTCAGCACCGACAGGCACTCCACAGCTCCGCGGCTCGGAAACCCGTTCTTTCCGACCGCTACTACGGCACGAGCAGTGGAGACGCCGCGACCCAGTCCCGACAGAGAACAAGAAAGAGGGTGGCTCGGAAACACGTCCTTTCCGACCACTGCACAGGCCCGGTAAGGTGAACCCTGGTGGCTCGGAAAAGCGTCCAAACCGTAGTATCTTCCGCGCTATTACTTTTTACCTTTTATCTTTATACCGATAACAGCTCTTACCCTTTCGAATCCTACAAATGTAGGCTTTCGGCGGCGGTACAGAGCTGATATTTATCTAAACTAAAAAAAAATCGTTGAGTGAGTTTGTCGTGAACAGACGTGTTTTTACTGCGCTCTAAGTTTTTCTTAAATTCGAGCTTTTATTTACTGTCGCAGAACAATTAAAATTAAAATTAAAACTGTGTTAAAGACATTGACTCCGTTTTTCTTTTCCTGTGCTTATAATTTTCTAATATTTGCTACAATATGCCTTGTTTTTGTGGCCACAGAGTTGAGCGCGCCCAAACTTCTGTGCAGTGTAATCAGTGCAGAGAGATTTTTCATTTGAGTTGTGTTGTTGGTAGCCTGCCTGTCGACTTAAATAACTTAAATAATGCTGACAATGTCTATATTTGTGGTGTATGTGCTGCTGATCAACAAGATGAGTCTTTGACTTTGAATAATTCCTCATTACAACAACAACAAGCCACTCAAGTGCAAATGCCTAATTCCCTCACTGCTAATGACAATTTTGCTGAGTTGAAATTATTTAACTCTAAACTTCTCTCTGCTTTGAATGTTTTGCATGAAGATAATGAGTGCTTACGACAAAAAACCGATTCCCTTCAAGCTGATGTTCGTGACGTGCAGCGTAAGCTCAACGACAACAATTCCATTTTGTCTCATTTGCTCTCACAATTTGAGAAATTGTGCAGTGTAAACAAATGCAACTTCTCTACATCTACACAGCCAACCTCTTCTTGCATGTCAACGGGCGCTAGTGGCTCTGCCGACGCCGCTGCTAAGGAGCCCAGGAGACCATACAATCAGATTGATACAGCATCCGCTAGTCTTCCACCCTCCTCAAATTATGCTGCTGCTGCTACAACTTCCACTGATACGGGCTCTGTCAACGTCGTTGCTAATGCTGTTACTATATCAGCTGGTACAGTTACTCCTCCATCGGCAATAATGCTGCCCAACGATGCTGCTGCTAGCATGTCACCTGCGACGCCAATTCCTAACGCCCCTACCTCTCAACTTTCTTCGCCTACTTTGGCTATTGTTGACAACCCTCCTGCAGTTGTTGGTAACCAAAACGAATGGAAAAGAGTGCAAAATAAAAAAAAGAACAGACGAAGAAATAATAATAAAAATCAAATCAACAGAGAACGCGCTCCCAACAATGCTAATGCTGATGCAGGTACTAGTTCAATATCGGATAGTGCGGAAAGTAACAATAATGCTGCCATTGCTAATAACAACATTAGACCCACCCCAAATAATGGTAAACAACATACCTTGAATGTACTAGCGCAACCTTTAGTTGTTGGGTCGGCCATTAGTGGTGATTTAAGTGCTGTTACGAAAAGGAAGTGGCTGCATATCTCGCCCTTCTCTGCCTCGGTGACTGCCGAAAAATTAAAATCGCACATTTCTCAACATACCGGGATAGATGAAAACTCTATCGTGTGTATTCCATTAGTAAAGGTTGGTGTGGATCCCAAATCTCTGCGTTATATTAATTTTAAGCTGGGTGTTGATGCCAGCTCACTTCAAAAGCTATTGGTGCCAGAGCTATGGCCTACAAATATAGCTGTGCGGCCGTTTAATTTTGGGCCAAAAAACGACGAGGTCCAACCGATGTCCAACGGCAATCGGTTGGGTCCGGTGGAACAACGAGTGGCTTAAAAATCTACTTGCAAAACATGGCTGGCGTTAGAACAAAATCCCAGCTCTTGCGGCTATTCAGTTCACATCAGGATTATGATGTCTTTGTTATCATTGAGACGTGGTTGAATGAGAACTTTTACAGTGAGGAGTACTTCGACCCCATGCTATATAATGTCTTCCGCAAGGATAGAAATGCCAACCTAACTGGATGTGCTAGAGGTGGTGGAGTTCTCATCGCAGTGCACTGCAAACATCACACATCTGAGGTTGCACTTAATAATAATAATGCGCTGCTTGATCAACTTTGTGTTCATATCCGAGGCTCCTCAGACTCAATCTTTCTCTGCGCTTCGTATATTCCGCCCAACAGTAGCCATGACCTATATGCAGCGCATGTTGACAACATTGTTGCATTGGCTCTGAACAAATTAGGAGGCGATCATCTCTGCGTGCTAGGCGATTTCAACCTTCCTAACATAAATTGGTCTCGGAATACTTCCAGCTCTTCATTAATAGCGAGTGATGTTACTAGCCTGAATGAAATATATCTAATAGATAGTTTTTTAAGCATCGATTTAGGTCAAATTAATTGTTACCCAAATCTACTTGCTCGCACCTTAGATTTAGTATTTTTGAGTAATAATTTAAACTGCACATTGCTAAAATGCGATTCACCTGTGACAAAGTCTGACATGCACCATGTTCCGTTAGTCATAACTCTTGAATTCTATAAGTTTGCCAAAGTTATAAATGATGCATCAAATCTTTCTTTTAATTTTAAGCGTTGCAACTTTTTTGACTTGAACAATCTATTTCTAGAAATTAATTGGGATAACTTGTTTCACAACTTAGATACTAATGGGTCTTTCGAGAAATTCAGAACAACTGTTGTGGATATTTGTAAACGGTCTATTCCTTTGGTTTCAAAGAAAAAGTACAAAGTTCCCTGGCATAATGCGGCCCTGATGAAAATTCGAAATCTGAGGAATAAGTTTTTTCGCAAGTTCAAAAATAGTAAAAACATGGTGTTCTTCGAAAAGTATAAGGAGCTTGAAAAGAAGTTCGCGTGTCTTGATAAATTCTTGCACAGAAATTACATTTTAAGCTTTGAAGAAAACTTAAAAACAAACCCAAAATCATTTTGGAATTTTGTTAAGTCAAAAAAATCTGTGTCGAATATTCCGTCCTCTCTCTTCCTTGGCGACAAAGTTGTTGATTCATCTGCTGATGCGGCAAATTTGTTCGCAGAGTTTTTCCTGGCCAATTTCGCGTCTGACTCGGAAAGTGGTGAAGAATTTCGTTTCAATATACAACCTTCAATTGATTTTGGCAATCTTGCACTTTCTTCCGAAGATGTCGTTAGAGGCATCTCTCGTCTTAAACAGTCAGCAAACACTGATGTTGATGGTTTGTCCGCAATTCTGTTTAAGCAGTGCGAAGCTCTTGTTTATCCCCTCTTATTAATATTTAACAGTTCCCTGTCCTCAGGCACTTTCATTGATCCGTGGAAACTGGCTTTTATTACGCCTATCTTCAAGAGTGGCAACAAAAATGACATTAGCAATTATAGACCCATCTCAAAACTTTCCGCCACGTCAAAGCTTTTTGAATGCATCATCCAGGAAAAATTAATATTTTTCGTGAAGAATATCGTGTGTCCAGAGCAGCACGGCTTTCTTCCGGGACGTTCAACTGTGACTAACCTGGCTATTTTTTCTGATGACTGCATCGCAGCTTTTCAGTTTGGATGTCAGGTTGACACAGTTTATACGGACTTTTCTAAAGCATTTGATCGGGTTTCCCATGTAGTCCTGCTCAAGAAGCTTGCCTGTATGGGTTTCCACTCAGTGTTTCTAAAATGGATTGAATCATACCTACGAGATCGCTGCTGTAGGGTCATTGTGGACAATGTCAGGTCTTCTCCCTTCGTTGCCTGCTCTGGTGTGCCACAGGGAAGCATCTTAGGACCACTTTTCTTCATATTGTTTATTAATGACATTCGCTCCTGTTTTTCTACTGTAAAGTTTTTACTATATGCGGATGATTTAAAAATTTATTCACTCATTTACAGTCACGATGACTCTGAACTGATGCAATTAGATTTGGATAATTTAACTGCTTGGTGTAATAGCAATCGGTTAACTCTTAATTTAAAAAAATGTTTTCATATCACTTTTTCAAAACGCGTTAACGTCATTGAAACCTCATACCATTTATCTAACTCGCCCCTTACAAGGGTTAGTGAAATAAAAGATCTGGGAGTAACTTTTGACTCAAAATTTACCTTCGCAAAACATATTAACCTTTGCATTTCGAAATCGTATGCCATGCTTGCTTTTGTTAGACGTCATAGCTCAGAGTTCACTGACCCTTATACGTTAAAGCTTTTATATACAGCGTTTGTGCGCTCTAAACTTGAGTACGCCTGTTTTATTTGGTCGCCTTATTATCAGTGCCACATTGCAAGAATCGAACGGATTCAGAAGGTATTTTTATACTTTGCTTTGCGCAGCTTACGCTTTTCTGAACCCATTCCGACTTATGAGTCCAGATGCCTATTGATCAACTTAAAGTCACTGCAGAACAGGAGAATAATTTTGTCGCTATCGTTTATATTTGACGTTTTTCGTGGTGCCACTGACTGCCCCATGCTTCTGGAGAGGATTTTCATAAATATTCCCGCCAGAGCCCTTAGGAACTTTGAGTTCTTCAACGTTCGTCTGTTCAAAGCTCTTTATGCTATCAATGCTCCTATTACTAGATCTTTGATTGAGTTTAATAGAATTACTAATTTTTTGGAAATAGATTTTTCTTGTTCAAAAGAGTGCTTTTTAAGTACAATAAACCCTCTTTATAAGTAAGCCATTTATGTATACTAGTAAGTTGCCTACTGTTATCACATATTTCTACCTAGCCTGTAAGATTTTCTAGTCTGATTGGCTTAATAAATAAATAAATAAATAATAAATAAATAAACACTCGATCACTTCTTTTCCGAGCATACGAGAGTCATCAGCTGCCAAACCAAGGTAAATTATCACTTAAATTTCCATATCATAATTTATTGTACACTTTGTAAATATTTCCATTCCATTACATTTCCTTATCACATACAAGTTACATTTAATAAAACTATTGTACATATTTACTTTCGAATCCCACTGTTTATTTCTTTATTCACTCGCCGCTCTTTTCATTTCTTTGCATATTATTACGTGCGAGCATCCCGCCATTGCCATTGGCCGCACATCCATAGTGGTAAATTTTTTCAGTTGTGAATTTTTGAATTTTAGGCATTTTGAAAATTTAATTTTTTCATTATTTTCTAGTTCGTGAACCAATTAACGGTGCCCCAAGTGGCAACCGCCATGTATATAGTCTTAGAATGAATCATACTACTTATAATGCCAAATTTAAATAAATAAAATACGGTTTGGGGGCAACCCTAGCTGGCAACCCTGCCAGTAATTGTCATATTTGAAATGCGACCGAAAATAAATTTCATTTGATACCCATATTGGCATATATTGCTCAATATTTAAACAAAATTGAGATAGGTGGCAACCCTGTGGACAGCCCCAAATGGAAACACCCACGCATATAATCTTAGAATGAATCATACTATCTATAATCGAAACTTTATCCAAATTGACCGAGCGGTTCATATTGGCATATTCTGCTCAATATTTAAAAACATTGAGATAGGTTTGCAACCCTGTGAACCGCCGCCAACGCGTATAATCTTAGAATGAATCATACTATCTGTAATGCCAAATTTTATCCACACCGGCCAAGCGGTTACCGAGATATTAATAAAAATAAATAAAATGCGGTTAGGTGGCAACCCTAGGTGACAACCCTGCTTAAGATTTCCATATTGGGAATACGGTCAAAATACCTTTCATTTGATACCCATATTGGCATATCTTGCTCAATATTTTAAAAAAATTGAGATAGGTGGCAACCCTGTGAACCGCTCCAAGTAGCAACACCCACGCACCTTATCCTAGAATGAATCATACCTACTATCTATAATGTCAAACTTTATCCAAATCGGTGGAGCGGTTCCCGAGATATAGAGAAAAATATATAAAATGCGATTAGGTGGCAACCCTGCTTGGGATTTACATATTTGGAATACGGTCGAAAATACCTTTCATTTGATACCAATATTGGCCTATCTTGCTCAATATTTAAAAAAAATTGAGATAAGTGGCACCCCTGTGAATCGCCGCCTAAGAAGTTAACTCCAAAAATGAAAAAATGTCCTTATTTTCCAAAAAGGGGCAGATAGGATCTCAACTCAAAGTGATTCATCATCAGGAAACCATCCCAGACGATGCGGCATTTCCAGTTTTTGGTGTCAATTTAGGAGCAGTGTGATTAGACGTTTTTGAATATGGATTGACGCATATATTATTTGTATCGTACATTCTAACAGTTTTTCTTATGCTACTTCTTTCTCTTGGAATGCCCAAATTGCATTCCATAAGCTGTTTGCTCTCACTGCCTTGATCAGCTGGACATGCTATTGACATAAATATTGGTGACATCGACATCAATGTGTATTGGTTACTAGTTTATTTTGCTGCATTCCCAACGCCTATTGTTCTTGCCATGTTAACAATGCATTTTCCTTCTCTTCTTTATGCTATGTCCGCGGCATCGGATGTTCTAATATGTAGGCATGCGGGTGTATGTAGCCAAACACCGCATTTTGGATTGGTTGCCGACCCTTTTGTTTGTGTATAATTTCGTTTATTGTCGACCAAAATATTTGTTAGTTAGGCCGCTGATATTCCGGTAGAATCTTCTATCATACAACCTTGCATTAGGGTGTGCCTAATATTGTACAGATTAGAATTCATTAGCGAAATATAAAATTATGTAAAGTGTATGTTTGCATGTACATATAAGCATGAGTATATATTTTTGTGCAAAAGCGTGTATGTGCTTGCTGTGTAAAATGGCGTATGTGCAAAAATATAAAAATTCAGTATACTTCATATAAATGGCTATATGCAAGTATAAGTATATGGCGTTTGTGCAGAACTACGTACGTACTTCATTTACGAAATGGTGCAAAAGTATCAAATTTCAATGTTTTGCATATAAATGGGAAAGTATAACATCTAAGTGTATGGCCTTGTGTAAAATCACGTAATTCGATGGTTTTGCAAAAGAGCGTATGTATAAAAATCTAAAAATCCAATATTATTCATCAAAAAGCTTGTACTTCATTTGAGCTTATGAAGCGTATGTATAAATGTTGTGAGGGCTCCGAACCCTTCGGATTGGGGTCCTCACACTCCCCCCTCACCTACCCCAATAACACGTATATTACCCATAATAAGACTAATTGGGTCTTCTCCTCTGTTGGCGCTGGGCCCGTCGTATGTCTGTGTTAAATATGTGTTAACTCTGTGATCGTTGCTATGTGGATCGAATTATACTCTTGCAGTAACTATTGTTTAAAATTCTATTGCTCTGTGTCTGAGTGGACGCTTTATTGTATTTGTCATTGGGGTGTTACGTGTTGTTGGGTTTTTCGTACGCGTCCTGAACTGAAAGGATACGAAATAATCACTTATTTCGCGGTTTGGCTGGCTGGCCATATTGTTGGCATACTCCGCTGCCATCTGCATCCCAATTTCTATTGTTGAAGCTTCGCCCTGTATTTCCTCGACGGCCAATTTCGTGTCATTGCCCGAGCAATCGTCTTGCGGATTCCTATAAGTCCCGCACTTGGTGTGTCGTGGATTTTACTTAGCACTCTTCGCCTTTTTGGTGTTGGTATGCACAACTTCCACGGGACTGAATCCACACCATCCATTGAGCCAACTATTCGTCTATATAACTTTCCCTCGTGAATCACATATTTGTTGAGTTGTTCGGACATCTTCGTTATCGCTGCTACATTTGCGGAATACCAATTACAATTAGTGCCATCTGGTTGCGCGGTCATGCTTCCACACTGCTCCGGTTGGGTAATTACTTCTTTTATCTTCGGGTTCTTGGGCAAATATCGCTGTTTAATGGGGCGGTCATCTCTCGTTACTATCTGGTGCCCGGCAACGTTTAATACTCGCGACCTCTCTGCAATTATCTTAAATTCTGGTTTAGCAAATTCACTCACCGCGACAGCCTTTGTACTCTGTGCTCTTCTGCTGTTTCGGGCCTTGCGCTCGGATTGATGTCGTTAGTCACTTCAACCATCGCTGTGCACCTTGCTATACTCTGCTTTCGATCCTCTGTTCGTAATGCTATCGTTTGTTCACCGCACCTTAACTCCATGTTTGCCTTTTTCATATAGTCTGGTCCAATTACTACCTCATCAGCTAGCCCTGGTAACACTAGTAATTTGCGTGTACTTGGTCGCCCAGATTTACTTTCGCTTCTATAGCTTTCGTAACGCTCTTCGCTCTGCCATCGCCCATCACCACTCTCGTATCTACTTCTCTGAACTTACGTGCATCCAATCTAGTGAATCTAAATCTTCCTGCATTTTACTCATTGCTACCATTATATCAGATTCTCCTACTTCCAATATGGCATCATCCGCAAACAGTCTAATTTTGCTATGTCTCAATGCCGAGGTTATGTCATTTATATAGATGTTAAATAGGACTGGCGCTAACACTGACCTTTGTGGCAGTCCTATTTTTATCGCTGCCTCTTCGGAAACCACGGATCCTATAGCCAAATAAATAGAACGTTTGAAGTTTGGTCAATGATTGATTTTCTTTATTGATTACACTTTCTTTTATACTAAATTCTTACACTAATACTTACAAATCATTTACGAACTAAAACGTATATGTACCTACATATATGTATATTACTAATACCTACAAACTAGAATGCATAACTCTAAAATATGCTGAGTCAACATATGGTTGCAATAAATATATAAGTATGACAGTCGCACTGACTGACGTTGTGATATCAGTTAGGCATTGCGACTGTCTTTGACCGTCCGCACAAGTGTAACAAGATCCTCCCGCTGAGTTCAATGTAATTGATTTGGGTAGAATGTTGTTTGTGTTCATTCATATTTGTTTATACATTATTTGTGCGCACATGACAATTAAAGTAAAAGGGCGATGTGTTTATGTAATGCTATACCTTCCCTCTTAAAAAAAAATAGATATATATATTTGTACTCAACTATATATATCTATTTTACTTATTCAATGAACCGCTTGATGTCTGTTTGGGTTGACAAAATTTTAATTGTTTTAGGATCTGTTACCATTGTTTTGTGTTTGTTTGTATACGGCTTGTGCCGAATATTAGTTTGAGTAAATTGGAATGCTTATGTATATAATTTTTTTTTTTTGTTGTTATTACTAAATTATTATGGATGAAGTGCCATGCTTATTTTTGCTGTTATTACTAAATTATTATGGATGAAGTGCCATGCTTATTTTTAAAGGTTTTAAATTGGTTTAAGCCTATTCTTATGGATTACGATTTCCTTTTTGTTTTTATTGCTATCTCCTATACTATGTGGAATTAAAGTATAGTTGTTATTTTTATCAATGGTTTTAACTTTATAGTGTCCTGTATATCTATTCTCCAACTTATGGGAGGCCTCTTCTCTAACTAATACTAAATCTCCTGTTTTAATTTCCTTACTATAGCTATTTTTGTCATAATTAGATTTTTGCTTTTCTTTAGCTTCTTGAATTAATTTTCTTGCTCTTTGCTGTGCTATTTGAAGTTTATATTTTACTTCTTTATCATATGCCTCATGGTTGTATACCGGGCTAATTTTATCTTCTTTCAAAAATTCATAACTTGGTGGTTGTTTTGCGAATATTAGTTCGAAAGGACAATAATTATGTGTTGTTGATGGCGTTGTATTGTAACAATAATCGAAATACCTGAGGTATTCATCCCACTCGTCTTTGTCACTGGATATGTATGTACGCATTAATTCGTTGAATGTCCGGTGACCGCGTTCTACAGTACCCAAAGTCTGGTGATGGTACGGTGTAGAAGTTTTATGCTCAATTTTTAACTATTTACACAGTTCCTTGAACAATATCAAATGCCTTCGGAGGCGTTTCCGTAATTGTCATTGGTTAATTGATATGTTTATTAATTTTATATTTCTTGCAGTGGATGCAGTTCTTTACATATTTTCGTATGTAATTTTTCATATTCAGCCAGCTATATTTCTGCTTGATTTTATCAGTCATGCGAATAATTGTAAATTGTCGGCTTCTCGTTCGAGCCTGGTAAAGAATTGTCCTAAGTCAATCTTATCATCAACAATTAGGTTGCTTGTATCAAAACTGCTACAAATTTTCTTTCCTTTTTTGAAATATAATTTCCGAGGATTGAAAACGAGCTCGACATGTCTTTTTACTTCAAATTTATTTAGCGCTTCGTTAATTTTGGGGTTCTCTTTGTGACTTTCTTTAATTTCAATTTCATTACTGGTCTTTTTATCTGCTGATCTTGTTGTTATTGTTAATATTTTACTTGCTTCCACTGACATATCTTTTAAATTTGTAATAGTTATGCGGGATAATGCATCCACGATATGATTTTCTTTACCAGCTATATACTCCACCTCAAAATCGTACTCTTCTAAATCTAATCTTACCCCGCGGCAGCTTAGATGAAGGACTTTTCATTGAAAATAGGTATGTTAATGGGCGATGGTCGGTTTTTACTAAGAATTTTCTACCATAGACGTATGGTCTGAAGAAGGTTATGGCCCAATGGATTGCGGCCAGTTCTTTTTCTATTGTGGCTTTGTTGGTTTCACCTTTTGTGAAGGACCTAGAAGCGTAAGCAATTGGTAACTGTTGCCATCATGTTCTTGGCTTAGGACTGCCCCACAAGCGTACCCACTAGCGTCTGTTCTTATGCAGAATTCTTTATCGAAATCTGGGTATTGCAAAAGTTTTGGACTAATTAATGCTTCCTTTAAATCAAAGGCCGGCAGATATTTTCCTGGGAGTCGAAGTATGTTCGGCCATCTCACGTACACAGTTCGTAATTACACGCACACAGCACGAACGTCAACAAGCAGAGCAGAAAAGAATCAAATTTTATTCAGTTTTATGCTAGCATTCATTCAAGCAGGTCGATACCGCATTGCGTCTATTATTTCTTGCTTATTTTTGTACACTGAGCATAAATGCAAAATATATTTTATTAATAAGATGGAGGTACAAAACGATTTTTTTCCGTAAATATTTTCAATGATGCTGAGTGTCTTGTATGCGGCAAAGTTTTAAAATGCAAAGATCAAAAAAATCTGCTAATTAGGTTATGTCGTCAAAATATATTTGTTCAGTTATACCTAGTACAGGTACTTTTCGTATTACAGGACTTACATAAATTTATAGTGCTTGAAGCACCCGTTTATTTCGATGAAAACCAGCATTTTAATTTTTAGGACAAATTCTTATTCATTCTTAAAAAACTTAAAAGAAAGATCAAATAAACACAAATCGTGTTTTTTTTTTTTTTGTTTTTATGTAAGTTATCTGATAGGTTATACAACATTTACATTTTAAATTTTGAAGTTAAATTCATAGTGCTTGAATCCCGTTTGCTTGATTTCGTTAAAAACCTTCTGAATTTAATAAAAAAAAAATTCACTCTTCAAAAATCTTAAAAAAAATTCAAGTATACACAAAACATAAGATACATATATACATATGTTTTCTTATTAAATATAAGTTTAGTGGCCGTCGTCAAGATTTGTTTAAGTTATACAACATACAAATTTTTTCCAGTGCAATACCACCAACACACAAGCATTTTTGAGCGTAATGCACTAATACTCCCACATATTGCGTCCTCTCTGTTTGCCGGCTACTGCTTTAAATAGACAAAAGCTTTTTGACATTCTTCTGTCCATTCGAAGGAAGCTACGAATCTCTTAACTTCATCCGCAGTTTTTGGCGCGGGGTAATTTTGAACTGTTTCAAATTTGCTTGGGTCGGGTAATATTCCCTTGTTTGTACATTTATGTCCTAGGTAAGTTACCTCTTGGCTGAAAAATAGGCATTTATCTGGATGTAATTTTAGGTTGTATTTTCTACATGTAGAGAACACGTCTCTTAAATTTTTTAGCATATGGTTTTCTGAACAACCTAATACAACTAAATCATCCATGTAGAGAAATGCTTGAGATGCTTTAAGGCCAGCGAATGCTAATGTCATCATTCGTTGGAATGAATTTGGAGCTACTTTTAATCCATATGGTAATCTTTTGAATCTATATGTGCCATTTTCGGCAGTGAATGAAGTAATGTCCCTAGAGTCTGGGTGTAATTCTATTTGATGAAAACCTGGCTTAAGGTCTAGGCATGAAAAATATTTTGCTCTTCCAAGTTGATCTAGAATGTCATCAATTCTTGGGAGTGGGAATTTATCTGCTGCTAATTTTTTATTTACTTGTCTGTAGTCAACAACCAATCTCCATCTTTTCTCTGTTTTTCCTGGAAGTGATTTTTTAGGAACTAATAAATTGGACTATTATATTCTGAGATTGAAGGTTCTATTATATCATCTTTAATTAGCTTATTTACTTGTTTGGTTATTTCTCCTTTTTGTGTTTGGGGTAATCTATAATTTTTAATATAAACGGGGTTGTCATCCTTCATATATAATTTTTGTTTATAAAAATTATTAGAAGTAATATATCTATGAATTCTGTGCAAAGTGATGTTAATTGAGCTTTAACAAAATTTGGAAAATTTTTGGTTAGTCTGTTTAATTTTCTGTATCTGTGCAACTTTCACTGTGTGTGTTAGCTTTAATTAGTGTATAATCGTCTAAATTTTCGGTATTAATTTTATAATTTTGAATAGTTGTGTTGTTATGGTCGTGTTAATAATTCTAACGAAAGTTTGCTCGTTAGTTGTAATAGTATTTGCAATATAAACGCCTTCGGATAATTGTTGGTGTGGTATGAAAATATTTTGGTTATTTGTATTTATTTTAATTTGTCTAATAACTTCCGATCTAGCTGGGATTGTGATTGTGTTGACCGACAGACAGTTTGTTAGATTCATTGTTATTGTTTGAGGGAAATCATATGGTCTTAGGATTAGTTTATCCTCTGTTTTTCCATAATCTAGAATACAATTGTATTTCTTTATGAAATCTAGGCCTATTATTCCATCACATGGAATTGGAAAGTTGTCTTCTACAACATGAAATTTATGATAAATTAGAAGGTCATCGCCTTTTAGATCTGTTTTTATTGTGCCTAAAGTGCTAGTTATTCCCCGACCAATACCTTTCAAATCTGCGATTTGTTCAGTATTTATTTTTTCTTTATTATTTATTTGCTGTTTTTTAATTATGGAGATATCGGCTCCAGTATCAATTAAAAAATTTGAATATGAATTGGTTATTGAAGTCCTTGTAGATATATAGCTGTCTAAATTTAGATTAAGTACGCATATTTTTCTTTTTGTTAATTTTGAAGTGGAGTTTCTTGGTTTTCCGTTTCGGTTATGGCGCGCACATTACGGTTGTGGTTGTAGGATCTATTGCCGTTTTGGGCTTGTGATCCTCTCCGGTTATTATTGTTGTTGTACGACCTCGAGTTATTGTTATATCTCGGTTGTGGTCTGAATCTCCGATTTTGGTAATTTCCATAGTTGTTACTACGGTAACCTCCACGGAAACTACTCCTGTACTGACCTTGGTGTAGTACATTTAAAATCGTGTTTGAGCTGCCAGTGATTTCGGTACAACTGTTAGTGAATTTCGAGATTGCATCGTTCATTGTTGAGAACGTTCCTGCTTGCATGATCATCTTGACCTTGTCATTAGAGCAGTTTTTATACATGGCCTTAACTGCTGCCTGTGGTGAATATCTCGTGGCTAAGTCTGGGTTTAATCCATCAGAGACATATGCTCCTTCTAATGACCTTGTAATTTTTTCAATTTCCGCAATATATTGGATAGCAGTTTTGCTACGCTGTTGGATGTTCAGTAGTTTAGCCGTTAAAACATCCACTGATTCACCCTTTATTGCGGTTTTTAATTTGTTTTTTATTTGTTCGATCGTGGACTCATTACTAATAAAGTTCCTTGCTGTACCTTTCAGCTTTGTTTTTATCATGGTAATGGCCAATGCCTCGTGCGTATCCTTGATTTGCTCAAGTATATCTAGTGCATCTAGGAAACTATGTAGATTTTCTGGTTTACCATCAAACTCTGGTAATACTGACGAAACAGTTTTAATGAATTCTACTACGGTTTGTGGCATTGTGACCTTTATTATTGGGATGTTTGTTTTAAATTTTTCCACCGATGAAGGTGAGGGGGTTCGGCTAGGAACGCGTTCAGGTAGAAGTGATAAAAAATCTATTTGAATTTCTTCTTCTGTTGTATTTGGTACATCAAAATCGATATTGTGTTTGGCTAGAGCAGCGACTAGTTTGTCTCGAACAGTCGAAAAAAATTGGTAAGCTTCTTTTTGGTGTTCTACGGTAAGTATACGCTTTCCCGCATTGATCACCTGTCTAATGTTGTTAAGAACTTCCAGAATGTTTAGCTTTAGTTTCTCTTGTTATGGGAATACTGTTATTAATACATTTATATGATTTGCCAACTTTTGCTTTTTCTTCATTTAATTTGTCATATATTTCTTGCCAATTAGATGCGTTCTTGGACATTATTCAATTGTCTCAATTTGTTCTTTATATAATTTTTTATTAGAATTATTATTGTGACAATTAAAAATGACCTTACGCATATAAAAATTACCAACCATTTATCAGAGATTTCTGCTTTATCTTCTATAATTGGGTGTGTTTCAAATTTGGCAATTTTATTTTCGTTAATTTTATCTTCAGAGGTTTCTTTCCCTACCTCATATCCTGCTATAGCTACTAAAATACCGTTCAATGCGGTTTTCCACCATGCCATTTTAAAATTTAATAGTAAAATTTTTCGAACTCAAATTTTTATTTATTCATAAATTTGTCTTTTAAATTACAATTTTTAATTAAAATTTATTTTCAGACTTTACTTTACTTATCAATCTATTTACTTCTTCTACTAATGTGGAAGGATATAATAAATCTTCCATTGTAGGTTCTCTACCCATTCCTATATATAACCAAGATTTTCATAAGCAATTTAAATTATGTCTGTTACTTCCCTTATCTCGTGATCTTGATTTACGAGCAATGTCTGCGTTTTCACGCTCTAAAGGGTCAGTTCATTTTGACTTTACCTCAAACTTTGACTTTGACAGAAAAGTTCAGTATACATATTTAAACGAAGCATGGCAAATTGGAGACCTCAAAGTTGAAGCAAGGTTGAAATTTGGCAAACTCTCAAATTTTGTTTGCTTTGACAATCAGACTTTGATGACTTTGCTTTAATTAAAGAATAAAAAGTTGGAGGAAATAATAATTAATTCATTTTTTTCTCTATTAAATTAATAAATTAACCAAAACCCTCTGAATGCAAAGAAATAAATAACAAAAACAAATGTATAAAAGAGAAGCGTCAAGGCGTTCATTGTAGCATACCTCTGAAGTTGGAAGCAAAGTTTTGAGGTAGCAAATGTCAGGCGAGGTTAACAAAGCTTTATGTATTCGACGCTTAAGTTATCTACAATTTTGTTTACTGCGTCGTAATCAAGATCATCGGGAAATGCCCTATCCATAAGAAAAGATTATTTAAAATAAATAAATTTTAACAAAGGCGTTTGAATTTACTCAATCTTTTTTTTTTCTCTATTGATGTCTTTAAAATTTCTATTTTTTCTTGTATTTTTAATCTCTTGTCTGAGTTAGTAGCAAAGTTAAGTTGTTGATGTATCATTTTCCAATATTTAATTTTTAAGCTTTACCCTAAGCAAATTACTGCTACTTGGATGGCGACCGTAAGGCGTGCCAGAGTTTTCTAAAGAGATTTTTGTTTGTTTTTTTTTGGTTTTTTTTTTTAATTTTTAATTCTACCTTACGCTGTCATTCTTGCTGCCAACGATATTGATTTCGTAGGATTCTTACCGCTCCACTACCTCTAATTTCACCAATTTGTGGTCTATTGCATTGAAATATTCCACCCTTATGCGCTGATATTGTTGCTGCCTTTGCAACAGGCGAGATGACTTTTTGTAATATCACCATATGTGGCCTTCCATATACCACATTGTTACGTTGAAATATTCCACCCTTATGCGCTGGTATTGTTGCTGCCTTATCACGGAAATATTTGTTATCTGCTATATTACCACCACACTTTTGCTGTTTTCCTTTGATATTGGAATTGTCCGTATACTGCAGTTATGTCAGAACATAAGTTCTTCCGAAAACATTTGCTGTGCTGCGTTATGCGACATTCTTTGTTGCCAGGTTCTGCATCAAAATTTTCTCCATGTGTAGCTTATTTAATAAGTGGACATGTTTTAATTAAATCTATAGTGCAGTAGCTTAGTTATTTTATTAACTATGGCTAGCGATATCGCTGTGTAGAGCCGGGTGAATTGTTTTTTATTATTTAAAAGCCTGGCAGGATCGCCATATAGCCAAATAAATAGAACGTTTGAAGTTTGGTCAATGATTGATTTTCTTTATTGATTACACTTTCTTTTATACTAAATTCTTACACTAATACTTACAAATTATTTACGAACTAAAACGTATACCTACATATGTGTATATTACTAATACCTACAAACTAGAATGCAAGTTACGGTTCCTTAAATTAAAATATCAACTCAAAAACTTAGATATAAAATTTTCACTATTTATACTAGAATTATGCCTGCGCTGCAACTGCGGTTGACCTAATTTCTATGTGTGCGTTTCTTGTCAAAGCATTTCACCATATCATAACTGTCGAATTGGGAAATAGTTTGTTTACTTAAGTTGCATTTTCCCATATGACCCATTTCTGTCATTGTTAGCTCAGCGTTTTAATATTTCGCAAGCATTGTGTGGATGTTTGTGCTATGTCACCATTTAGCGTAGCTGAGTGCCGCTTTGAAGTGGATATGACTTAGGCGGCTGAATTATGATGAGTAGTCATATTTCAGGCGACTTACGAAATTAATTGCTTTTTAGTTGTTTCTTACAGAAAAATGTGTTGACTTTGCATAAATGCATTGCATTGTAATTTATGGCGTGCGATCGGAGTAGGGTAGGTTAAAGAAATGCAATGCTTGGGTATTTATTTGAGTTGACCGACTTATGAGTGATCATATTTCGGGTAGAATTCTTTAGAATGATTTTGTAAGCAATTATTAAGAAGAATTTATGGGCAATTTATGGATGATTATTGGGGAATAATTTATGGGGGTTGGATCGGCTATTTTGTAATAGGCGATCCTGTTTCACGCAATGTTGGTGGTCTTAACTTGTTACAAGTTAACTCTTCCCCTCTTAAGTCGATTGTCCTCAATCGGCATTAGCATTAGCGTAATAAGCAAAAAGAATTTTATGAAAAATTACTATAAAAGCAACTGGTGTATGAGAAATTATGGAAAATTACTACAAATTGGGTTTTATCCGCAAGAATGGTGCATTTGTTATATTTTCAATGTTTCGCGTTGGCAATTGCAGCTCAGGTGATACATAAAATTTTAGTTTATATTTATAGATGTATATAGAAATAAAAATTGATATAATGACAATACATATAATTTGCAAATCAGAACTTAGACTAATTAAATGAATATTACTATTTTTCTCAAATAACAATTTTATATGTTCTTCCTGTTTGATTTGTTTAGTGTACAAATTTTCCAATTGTAAATTTTTATTTGTAAAATTATGATTTCCTTTTGTTTTTGTAATTTTATTTGGTAAAATGAATGTATCATAAATCTTAATATTATAATTTACGAATGTATTATTTGTAATTGAAATTTTACAATTTCCGAATCTAATTAAAAAGGTTCCTGTCTGTTTAATTTTTAGCTTGTTACAATCGTGTTCAATGGATGAAACAAAATTTTTAAATACAATTATTCCTGGCAGTATTTCACTTATACATGATTTAAAAAATGGATTTAGATTACAAAAAGCTTCTTCAAAGTTTAAAATATTTGTTATACAGTCATTTTCTATTATTTTCAAGTTTTTTTCCAAATTGTCTTTTATATATTTATCATAGATATTATTGTTTTCATCCAACAAAATTTCGTTATTTTCTAATACAATTGTCGTATTGTTTTTGTTTGGAATTGGTTCGAATCTAATTTTGGAAAGAATTTTAGAAGAGAATTGTGGTATCAATATTGTTATTATAATATTGTTGTTTTGAAAAATTACAGCAATTTTAATTTCCTTATAACTGTCAAAATCGTGAATATGATTAAGTTCAATTTGAGTTAAAATGTCGTAGGAATTATACCTATTTTGCTAGAAAAAATTATTTGTCCGATGTCGGTTATATGATTTTGTAAAAGGGTTATGTCGTTATTAAATTGGTAAGTATGTTGCATAAATTGTAAGTCATCTTCTAATGTTTTGATTTTATTTTGCGTTGTTTCCCTAAATTCGTTTATATAAGTTTGTATTAATATCTGCTGTTTATTTATGTGAGTCGTAATATTATTAATTTGGTTAGTTAAAAAATTATTATTATAAATCATTTTGTTTACATCGTCTGTTGTAGCCTGTTCGTTTTTTTGTATTTTGTCTAATGCATTTATTATATATTTTAATCCTTTACCTAGTATATTAATCAAAGCTCGTTTTGTCTTAAATCTTGGTTGTAAATAGTCTATTTTTGCTTTTAGTAAGTTAAAGCTTTTATCTAAAGTGTCTATTAGTCGTTCATCTTCAAGTTGCCTTTAATGCTTTACGTAGTTAAGTTAATAAAGTGAAGAATTTTATCATAATGATTAATTGTTCGATGTTCTCCGATTTTAATTGGGATGTATCTGTTATTATTCGTTAAATCCTGTATATCAATTTGTTGCCCTTTAGTCATTAGTATAGTTGCAATGGTAGTTAATATAATAGTTATTGTAGCCATTTTGCCTTTTATTTTACTCGTTTTTGTTACTTTAGGTGTAATACTATGCGTTATCTGTTTGTGCGTGCTGTTGCCGTTCGTATGCGTGCGTTGTTGATATTTGCGCTGCTGATTTTTGCGCCACTGTTCGTACTCATGTGCTGCCGTCAGCCTGACGTGACAAAATTCCAATGCGCTGTATTAAATCCACTAGGCTTACGCTGGCTTCGCGTGACATTAACTAGTGGTGTTGTATTAGCTCGCCGTTAAGTTTTTGGCCTTTGGCAAATTTTTCATATGTAAACTGGATTATTACGGCACTTTTTTCAACCGTTTCAGCCTTTGGCAAATTTTGCCTATACAGTAAATTTTATGGCTATACGGCACGATTGTACTATTACTGTACTAATTTTTCCGTTACGTGTACCGTATTCTTTTAGATGTCAAATTTCAGGTTTTTTTTTTTTTTTTGTTTCTCAACTGCACTTTTAGCGTTTATTGTTTTTTTTTTATTCTTCTTTTAAAGTTTGTTTTTCTATATTCTTCTTTTAAAGTTTGTTTTTTTCTATATTCTTCTTTTAAAGTTAGTTTTTTCTATATTCTTCTTTTAAAGTTTGTTTTTATTTTTTTGTTGAGAACATGGGGTGGCTGGCACGTAATGCCGTCCCTTTTGCTTGTGGCTACTAGGGTACCACTTCCCAATGTTCATGCGGTGGAGTCTTTCTCGTAATTTTTATTAATTAATTTTTTCACCGCCGGATATTCCGGATTTTTTTATGCACACGTACCCTTACTCTTTGGTTTTCAGGGTTTTTCACTACCGTATATTTCGGATTTTTTTATGCACACGTACCCTTACTTTTTGGTTTTCAGGGTTTTTCACTACCGTATATTTCGGATTTTTTATGCTCCCGTATCCTTACTTTTTTTTCAGGATTTCTAAACTCGGGTTTTTACACTCCGTATTTTCGGGATTTATTAAGCTCGGGTTTGCCTACGCGTATCCTTACTTATTATTATTTTTTTCAGGATTTATCCGCGACTTTGGCATCGGGCGCCAGTTACGGTTCCTTAAATTAAAAGGAACCAAAATAGTTTTATTGGACAGCGTATCCGCTTTATTTGAAGTCAAATATCAACTCAAAAACTTAGATATAAAATTTTCACTATTTATACTAGAATTATGCCTGCGCTGCAACTGCGGTTGACCTAATTTCTATGTGTGCGTTTCTTGTGAAAGCATTTCACCATATCCGAAAATAATTGATTGTATTGGTGATTAACTGTCGAATTGGGAAATAGTTTGTTTACTTAAGTTGCATTTTCCCATATGACCCATTTCTGTCATTGTTAGCTCAGTGTTTTAATATTTCGCAAGCATTGTGTGGATGTTTGTGCTATGTCACCATTTAGCGTAGCTGAGTGCCGCTTTGAAGTGGATATGACTTAGGCGGCTGAATTATGATGAGTAGTCATATTTCAGGCGACTTACGAAATTAATTGCTTTTTAGTTGTTTCTTACAGAAAAATGTTTTGACTTTGCATAAATGCATTGCATTGTAATTTATGGCGTGCGATCGGAGTAGGGTAGGTTAAAGAAATGCAATGCTTGGGAATTTATTTGAGTTGACCGACTTATGAGTGATCATATTTCGGGTAGAATTCTTTAGAATGACTTTGTAAGCAATTATTAAGAAGAATTTATGGGCAATTTATGGGTGATTATTGGGGAATAATTTATGGGGGTTGGATCGGCTATTTTGTAATAGGCGATCCTGTTTCACGCAATGTAGGTGGTCTTAACTTGTTACAAGTTAACTTGCATAACTCTAAAATATGCTGAGTCAACATATGGTTGCAATAAATATATAAGTATAAAAGTCGAACTGACTGACGTTGTGGCTCAGTGTAACAACCCTGCAGTCAACTTAACTAGTTTTATACTAATCAAATACCAGTCAGCTAGGCGGCTTCAACTAGTTCGAGTTCTGTAATTTTTCCATATTAGCAACTGGTATTTTTAACACGGCGATGTCCTACGAGATGGCAATTGTCCTTCTCTGCATCAGCACCATACCAATTGGCTGACTAGTCAGCCTCTGCATCAGGAATATACCAGTTGATATACTTGTTATTATACACATCAGTATCATACCATTTAAGATACTAGTTCGTATATACGTCAGGATCGTACCAGTTGAAAGAATAGTTCATATATACATCAGAATCATACCAGTTGGCAGACTAGTTCATATATACATCAGAATCATACCAGTTGAAAGACTAGTTCATATATGCATCAGAATCATACCAGTTGACAGACTAGATCATATATGCATCAGAATCATACCAGTTGGCAGACTAGTTCATATATGCATCAGAATCATACCTGTTGACAGACTACTTCTTATATGCATCAGAATCATACCTGTTGACAGACTACTTCTTATATGCATCAGAATCATACCAGTTGACAGACTAGTTCATTAATGCATCAGAATCATACCAATTAACAGACTAGTTAAAAAAATCATCGGAATCATACCAGTTGTCATACTAGTTCATATATGCGTCAGAATCATACCAGTTGATATAGTAGTTCATTTATGCATCAGAATCATACCAGTTGACATATCAGTTCATTTATGCATCATAATCATATCAGTTGACATACTAGTTCAAATTTGCATCAGAAATATACCATTTGACATACTAGTTCATATATGCATCAGAATCTTACCAGTTGACATACTAGTTCATATATACATCAGAATCATACCGGTTGACATACTGCTCAGTCTATGCGGCAGGACATACTAATCATTATGCCCATTCAGATCGTACCACTTGTTATACTAGTCCACGAATTTGACATTCATTCCAGTTGGTATACTAGTCGGTCTATGCACCAGTATCATAGTCAGCCTCTACATCAGCAATATACCAGTTTATTCTTTAGAAAGCAGCGACTATTTATATATACCTAAACACGAAAAAGCATCTGTGAATTACAAGGTAAAAAAGAAGCAGTTACAAGAGAAAAAGAAAAGCAATTGTCCTCTTCTGCATCAGCACCATACCAATTGGTATACTAGTCAGCCTCTGCATCAGCATTATACCAGTTGATATACTAGTTCATACACAGCCAAAAATGAGCTAAAGGCTCTGAGTTCGATTCTCGGTAAAGTTAACTCAAGTTTTTTTTTTTCTATATTTTTTAAATTATGTTGTTTATTGTATTTTTAATTTAATTTTTGAATTCTACTTGCAATGGCTCCTTTCAAATTCCGCGTTCGTCAAGTTTGATTATATAGGTGAAGGCCCAATTGCATTCAACTTTGTAGGATCCACTTTCATACAAAGTTTTTTAAACGTAAAGCGAAGCGAAATTTTTGCAAATTCTCAAAAACGAGGCGCGCATTTGTCAAAGTTTTATGTAATTGGGGCTTTGGGGTTGTATTTTTAGGTAAGGTAAATTAAGGTTAAGTTAGTCGTCCACTGCGGAGTTCCGGACCCACATATGATATATAGATAAAATTAAGTCTTATTTTTACATCAAAAAGAGTCAAAGTAAGACTGCTTTCATGCTGGGCCATACACTCGAGTTAAAGGAGCATTGGTAGAGTTAATTTATATTGTTGTTGTCAATATACTCAAGTTTATGCCGCAACGTAAAAAAAATGGCGGTTATATACCAACAGGTTGTCATAACCTCTAACGAGACTTTTGCCGAACTTCTCTTCCAACTTATAGTGTGCTGCTTTGATTTTTTCCCTATGAGTTGGCGGGACCTAGTTTTTTTTTTTTGAATTTAAAAATCTGTGACTGTTCAAACAGTTGAATGCAGTTAGGTTAGGTTAGGTTAAAGGCTGCCGCAGAGGCACACTTAGGCCAGTTTTGAAAAGGCCGTTGTGATACCACCAGCACTAGGAAAGTCAGTCCCGGGACCCAGCCATTTGGAAAATCCCAGCGGTCTGGTTTAGACTATCCAGGAAGGGAACTCCCAAAAAGCGCGTTCCCGCGCCGCTTAAGGCCGGGCAGTTGCAGATGAGGTGCTTCACCGTTTCCTCTTCCTCATCATCTTTGCAGCTCCTACAGCATCGTCGATAGGGCACCCCTTCTGCGTGCCTACCAATAAGGCAGTGCCCAGTTAGAACACCTATTAATATTAAGATTTCTCTCCTTCTTAGGGCGGGAATGCCTCTAGATCTTTTATGATCCCATTTCGGCCAGGTTTGTTTGGATGTCCGGCAACTTGGGGATTGTTGCCACCTTTCGTTGGGTTGGAGTACACACTCCGTCAAGCCAACGAAAAGTAGCAACAATCCCCAGGGTGCCGGACATCCAAACAAACCTGGCCAAAATGGGATCATAAAAGATCTAGAGGGATCATAAAAGATCTGAATGCAGTTACAGAATTTCCATTTGATTTTCAGAAAAATACAATTGACATTCAGAAAATTACAATTGATATTCAGAAAACTTTCTGAATATAAACTGAAAAAGGTGTAGTATGATTTCAACCCGAGTTTCATACATACTTGCATACTAGTACGAACCAGGATTTTTCTGACTAGTATTATTTCGTCCAGCAAATTATAGTTATATACTAGTATGTTTTCTGATTAGATTGGCATTGATTAGTTTAAGGGTAATCAGCAAAGAACTAGTATAAAAACATCCATAAAATGTATAGTAAACGAGCTAGGTGTCTGCTGAGTAGTTTGGAATTGATTAGTTTGAAGGTAGTCAGAAATTAACTAGTATGAATACACCACAAAATTTTTAGGCGTAGAACTATAATGTTGCTGAGTAGTTTGGCATTGACTGGTTTAAAGCTAATCAGAAATGAACTAGTATGAATACACCACAAAATGTACAGTCAATGAATTACATTGTTTGCCGAGTAGTTTGGCAATGTCTGGCTTAAAGGAAATCAGAAATGAACTAGCATGAATACACCACAAAATGCATAGTCAATGAACTAGAATTTTCGCTAAGTAGTTTGGCATTGAATGGTTTAAAGCTAATCAACAATGAACTGGTATCCATATGCCACAAAATGCATAGTCAATGAACTATATTGTTTGCTGAGTAGTTCGACATTGACTGGTTTAAAGGTGATCAGAAATTAACTAGTATGAATACACCACAAAATGTATAGTTAATGAACTATATTGTTTGCTGAGTAGTTTGGCCTTGACTGGTTTGAAGCTAATCAGCAATGAACTAGTATAAATACACCACAAAATGTATAGTCAATGAACTATATTCTTTGCTGAGTAGTTGGACATTGACTGGTTTAAAGGTGATCAGAAATGAACTAGTATGAATACACCACAAAATGTATCATCATTGAACTATATTGTTTGCTGAGTAGTTTGGCCTTGACTGGCTTAAAGGAAATCAGAAATGAACTAGCATGAATACACCACAAAATGCATAGTCAATGAACTAGAATTTTCGCTAAGTAGTTTGGCATTGACTGGTTTAAAGCTAATCAGAAATGAACTAGTATGAATACACCACAAAATGTACAGTCAATGAATTACATTGTTTGCCGAGTAGTTTGGCAATGTCTGGCTTAAAGGAAATCAGAAATGAACTAGCATGAATACACCACAAAATGCATAGTCAATGAACTAGAATTTTCGCTAAGTAGTTTGGCATTGAATGGTTTAAAGCTAATCAACAATGAACTGGTATCCATATGCCACAAAATGCATAGTCAATGAACTATATTGTTTGCTGAGTAGTTTGGCCTTCACTGGTTTGAAGCTAATCAGCAATGAACTAGTATAAATACACCACAAAATGTATAGTCAATGAACTATATTCTTTGCTGAGTAGTTGGACATTGACTGGTTTAAAGGTGATCAGAAATGAACTAGTATGAATACACCACAAAATGTATCATCATTGAACTATATTGTTTGCTGAGTAGTTTGGCCTTGACTGGTTTGAAGCTAATCAGCAATGAACTAGTATAAATACACCACAAAATGTATAGTCAATGAACTATATTGTTTGCTGAGTAGTTTGGCATTGACTGGTTTAACGCTAATCAGCAATGAACTAGTATGCATACGCCACAAAATGTATAGTCAATGAACTAGAATTTTCGCTGAGTAGTTTGGCATTGACTGCTTTTAAAACTAATCAACAACGAACTGGTAGGAATATGCCACAAAATGGTTAGTCAATGAACTAGTATGTTTGCTGAGTAGTTCGGAATTTGACTGCAGGGAAGATCCTCCCGCTGAGTTCAATGTAACTGATTTGGGTAGAATATTTGTTTGTGTTCATTCATATTTGTTTATACATTATTTGTGCGCACATGACAACTAAAGTAAAAGGGCGATGTGTTTATGTAATGCTACAATCCTATAGCTGTTTTTTGTTTGCGATTTGTGAGAAAGCTCTCAAACCACTGCAGCTCTATATCCTTTATGCCTATATTCTGCAATTTGGCAAGCATCAGATTTCTATCCATTGTTTCAAAAGCTCTCTTCAGATCAATGAACACTACTACTATACTTTTTTCGCATTAAGTTCTTCTTTCCAGCCCGAGTTAACATAATTAAGCGCAGTTTCGCAAGAATGCCCTTCCCTGAACCCGGATTGTTCTTTTATAAATACTTTGTTGGCTTCGAGGTAATCAACAAGTTGGTTTTTTACCACTACTTCCAGAACTTTTTCAATATCTGGCAAAGTATTAATCGTTCTAAATTCCTCACTTTGAACTGAATTCTTCACCTTTCTTATCGGTACTATTGTTGATATTTTCCATCGGTCAGGCACTGTACCAGTTTTAATGGATTTATTTATAATTACCGCATAATGATGGCCCATGTACGAACTCGAGTCTTTTATTACACCTTCCGCGAGTAGGTTTTTACCGCCAGTTTTATTTTTAAATCCCTTGACTTGAATTTCATACTTGTACTTGTTCATACCTGTACTGGTTGTGCAACTTATGTTGTCTGACATTACCACTTCTTCAATTCCCCTGTTTATATCAACAATACTATCAACTTAAAATGAGTTTAGCGCTTCAGCTATGTCTTTGTGTGTCTCATACGTCACACCTTTTACAATCAACGTCATTATACTTTCTTCTACATCAGTTCAGCTGACGGCTTGTTTCAAGTGTTTCCACATTAGCTTTCTATCAGAGCTATATTTGTATCAATTTTATTCTCCATATACTTAACTTTCTTAATTTTTATTAGTTTTTTGTAATACTTATCAATGACATTGTAATCTGGGAAATCGCCCGTTGACCTAGCTTGTAACTGCAAGAGATGTTTATTAACTTCGGTTAATTCTTGATCATACCATTTATTTCCAAGTCTGAAGGCTCGGGTTTTTCAGAGGTCAATGAGCCCATGCAGCTCATTAGACAGGCATTTATGTAATCAACCATATCATTGATATTCATATTATGCAAAACACTAAAATCGCATCGTCAGGACACTGACGTAATCAACTTTCGCAATGGATTTGAATTATTAACTTTAACGGTGAATGAAACGGTTTCATGATCTGAGATTTTATTGTTCACCAGATTTACGCAAGACTCTAAATCTGCATTAGCATATAATAGGCCGATTCTTGTTTGGGACAACTCGGTAATCCTGGTCTTAAAATTTATCATTTGTTTCATAGCACTGCGTGCAAAAATTTCATTTAATCTACAGCTATTTGTTGAATACACATTCATATTTATATTAAAATCACCAATTATAAGAGAGTTTTTTCCTGTTTCACATATTTGTGGAAGCATCGTTTCTAGGTGATCAAGAAATTCGCTGTCGCTTGAACTTGGAGAGTGGTATTAAACTCCTATTTTCCACTTAACATCGCAGTTCTTTAATTTTATTACAGCACACCAAACGTTTTTATACCCAGCTGTACTTGTACACAGGGTATTATAACTTTGTTAGGATAACGGTTGGTTGTACAGGTATAAAGGAATCGAGATAGATATAGACTTCCATATATCAATATGATCAGGATCGAAAAAAAATTTGATTGAGCCATGTCCGTCCGTCCGTCCGTCCGTCCGTCCGTCCGTCCGTCCGTCCGTCTGTCCGTTAACACGATAACTTGAGCAAATAATGAGATATCTTCACCAAATTTGGCATGTGTACTTATTTGGGTTCAGAATAGATTGCTATTGAAAATGGGTAAAATCGGACCATAACCACGCCCCTTTTTCGATATCGAAAATTTCGAAAAACGTATAAAATGGGTTAATTCAATATTAGAAGCAGCTACAATGATAAAATTTGCAATATGTATTGATTTAGATGTTCTAAGGCCGATTTTATAAAAAATTTTGAAAAGGGGGCGTGGTACCGCCCACGTATATTTGAAGAAATTTTAAAATTTTGACTCTTTATAACTTCAGAACAGTTTATGCTAGTATAACGAAATTTCGTAGAGGACATACTATTGTTGTGGTAAATTCAGCTATAGAAAATAAACGAAATCGCTTCGCGACCACGCCTACTTTTTCATAAAAGTTATATTGAAAGGAGGTGGAAATATTGAAAAGTCCATATCTAATTAACTGATTTCGCTATAATAATATAATTTGGTACATACATCAACTTTCATATTCTTTACATAATTTTTTCAAAATTTTGGAAAGTGGGCGTGGCACCGCCCACTTATGAGTCAAACAATTTTTAAATTCGACTGCTAACAACTTCAGAACGGTGTGAGATAGATTTACGAAACTAGGTACCAGGCATGTTATGTTTATGTAGAGTACTACCACAGAAAATAAGAAAAATCGGTGAACGATCACGCCCACTTTATGTGCACAGCTGGGTATGTAATGTTCGGTTTCACCCGAACTTAGACTTCCTTACTTGTTATCTACTGATTTACCTAACCTTAAACTCAATGAGTCGCAACGAATTACCGTAAAGCCTCTAATATCGATCTCACTATCAGTAATATCTGAAGTCATGCATGTTTCTGAGCACTTTACGAGATCAGCATTAACTTCTTCTAAGAGCCTTTCCAATTCCGCTTTGTTACCTAAATTTGCTAAACCTTTCATTATTATTACAGTTACTTGCTATGTGGTTTAATCCTAAACCCATATAGCACCTTCTTACTGTTTGACCATCATAAACGGGGCAGCGCTCCCAGCCAAAATTAATTTTTTTACAGTTTAGAGCATGTTGTTGTTGTTGTAGTTAACAATGCACATGTTAATTAACACCGAACCTTTGGGTCGTGGTACCAAGATTGTGTTGTACATCAAAGAAGATCAAACTGATTACTTGGAGGAGAGTAAAATCGAAGATATTGTCAAAAAACACTCACAATTCCTTGGTTACCCGATTAAGTTGTTGGTTGAGAAACAGCGCGAGAAGAAAGTGAGCGATGATGAGGCTGATGATGACAAAAAGGATGAAGAGAAGAAGGATATGGACACAGTTGACCCCAAAATTGAAGATGTCGGCGAGGATGAAGACGCTGACAAAGATAAGGATAAGAAAAAGAAGAAGACTGTCAAGGTGAAGTACACCGAAGATGAAGAGTTGAACAAAAACAAACCCATTTGGACACGCAATCCCGATGATATCTCACAGGAAGAATATGGCGAGTTCTACAAATCGCTCACTAACGATTGGGAAGATCATTTAGCTGTCAAGCATTTCTCTGTGGAAGGTCAGCTTGAATTCCGTGGCTCTTCATCCCTAGACGTACACCCTTCGATTTTTTCCAAAACCAAAAGAAGCGCAATAACATCAAATTGTATGTGCGCCGTGTATTCATCATGGACAATTGCGAAGAGCTCATACCCGAATATTTGAACTTCATCAAAGGTGTGGTGGACTCTGAGGATTAGCCATTGAACATTTCGTGTGAGATGTTGCAACAAAACAAAGTATTAAAAGTGATACGCAAGAATTTGGTCAATAAGGCTATGGAGCTGATTGAAGAACTCACCAAAGACAAGGAGCTGTAGAAGAAGTTCTACGATCAATTTGCCAGAACTTGAAATTGGGTGTGCATGAGGACAGCAATAACCGTGCCAAACTTGCCCATTTCCTGCGTTATCCCACCTCAGCATCGGGTGATGATGCCTGCTCGCTGGCTGAGTACGTCTCACAGATGAAGGAGAACCAAAAACACATTTACTTCCTCACAGGTGAATCTAAGGAGCAAGTGAGCAACTCTGCTTTCGTTGAGCGCGTCAAAGCGCGTGGTTTCGAAGTCATCTATATGACGGAACCCATTGACGAATACGTCATTCAACATTTGAATACAAGCAATTGACCTCAGCGACTAAGGAAGGTTTGGAGCTGCCCGATGATGAAGCAGAGAAGAAAAAGCGCGAGAAAGACAAAGCCAAGTTTGAGAGCTTGTGCAAGTTGATGAAATCCATCTTGGACAATAAAGTTGAAAAGGTCGTCGTCTCAAATGGTTTGGTTGAGTCACCCTGTTGCATTGTCACGTCACAATTTGGTTGGTCAGCGAATATGGAGCGTATCATGAAGGCGGAGGCGTTGCGCGACACATCCACCGTGGGTTACATGGCCGGCAAGAAGCACTTGGAAATCAATCCCGAATATCCAATCATTGGGACATTACGTCAAAAGGCTGATGCCTACAAAAACGACAAGGCTGTTAAAGATTTTTGTTGTTCGAGACTGCGCTCTTATCGTCTGATTTCTCATTGGATAGCCCGCAAGTGCATGCAAGCCGCATTTATCGTATGATCAAATTGGGTCTTGGCATTGATGAGGAGGAGCCAATGGTCGATGATACCGAAGATGCTTCACACATGGAGGAAGTCGATTAAGTCAATTAATTTATTGTTACTTATTTATGTACTTTATAAGTTCATATGCGTTTCGACATAGCTTACAAAAATCATATTTTTTATACATAGAAATTTAGACTGCCGTATGATTTATTTCATTTTTTATGTTTAATTTTTCATTTTGTCGCGTTTTAAGCGACTACTTTTTTACCCCAAATGAATTTGTATGGGAAGTTTTATGTTTCTCTTGCCATGTATCTAGTATATGTGAGTGAATTTGCTTAGAAGTAAATATTTAAATGAACTTAGTATGTATAAAATGGTGAGGTTAAACTCCTACTTATCCAGACTAAATGATACAATTTCAAACACATGCCCTGCATGTGGTAGGACCCCCCATGATACTCTACATCTCTTCAATTGTTCAACTGAACCTACTCTTCTAACCCCTCTGTCCCTCTGGACTAACCCTGTTGAAACTGCACGTTTCCTTGGACTCCCGTTAGAAGAGCTTGATGAAGATCTTCGGAATGATCATACACTCTAGGCAGGGCAATGCATTGTTAACAACATTTTAGAGCATTTTCATAATATTTATGATCGATCTCAATTAAGTATAATTTTAAGACATTTAATTTTGGTATTTTTTAATTTTTTGATATTGCGCTTTTGGCTCGGCTATTTTATACTTGTTTTGATCCAATCCCTCAGTGAGAACACCTTTCAATTTGTTTTTTATCATTAGCTGAATTAGCACGAATGAGTATAGTACCGTTATTTTTATTTACAACTCTAACTATATTCAGGTGAGATTGATCTATTTTATTTAAATCTGTTCTAGTATTTTCTATTGTTTGCTTTACCTTTGGTTTAATAACAATAGAGGATATCTATTATATTAATAGGCTAACAAATTTTACATATAAATAATTGCCAAGCTTAAACCCATACTAAATATGCATAAATATTTATGAAATGCATATGGATTTGTTGGCATACCTCTAAGGCAGTGCACAATTATCTAATATATAACCAATACTGCTTCATTTATCTGTAATAAGCGAATGAAAATTTCTCATGCAACTTGAATTGGTTATCTGACAATCAATTTGTAAATAAAGCGATAGCCCAGTGGGAAGCGTCAGGGGGTAGTGGTCGAGCGGTTGATGGTTCGAGTACAGTTACAGCTATCGGCCAAAATTTTTTTCTTTTTTATCATTATATTTCTAATCTTGACTTTTTAAAATTTTTATAAACAATATTTTTATGTTTGTGATCTCTATTTTCGAGAAAGCCATGTGAAATAATAATTTTAGATGATAAATATACATACATACCACCCATTATAGAAATGCTATAACCGCTTATACAATTTCTTTTCTTTTTGGTAAATTTTTCAAAAAATTACCATTAATATAAGTCTGACTGCTCTAATTTTTGAAGATGTAAGCTGCAATTTGCGAATTTTTTTCAAACATAGTAGTCTATTTATCAGACTTTGGTAGATTACTTCTATAAATTTTAGTGATTTCTACCGTTTGAGACAAAGTTGCTGATAGACTCCCTATTTAAAATATAAAAATCGACAATATATTTAATATGCACTTAAAAGTTGAACTAAACCAAGTGGTTAGCGGTCGCCTTAAATTTTACTGAAGGCAACAACTGATTTCTATTCACATGTACAAATGTATTAACTTTTAAAAGGGCAGATTTGCAACCCGAGCCACAAACAAGTCTAGACCAAATTGAATAGAAAAATCAATACATATTTTTTCTTTAAATCAAATAAAAAATCCATATAAAGTGCTTAAATATTGCTAAGTTATGGTTAAAGATAAAAGCTAGAAAATCCTCAAACTTTTTTTGACCTAACCAGAATTTGTAATTTACCAACACTAAAAAGATGAAAAAAAGCCATATATAATAAATTTCTATAAATAGAACCCATATTTTTACATAATGAATTTCATTCTTTCTCCTCCTGTTATTAGAGAAATTATTTTCACTCCCTCGCTCATTGAGTACTTGGGTCCATTATCTATTATATTAATAGGCTAACAAATTTTACAAATAAATATTTGCCAAGCTTAAACCCGTACTAAATATATATGAAATGCCAATTTGTACATAAAGCAATAGCCCAGTGGGAAGCGTCGGGGGTAGTGGTCGAGCGCTTAATGGTTCAAGTACAGCTATCGGCCAAATTTATTTTTATTTTTTGTCATTGAAAATTGTTTTTATTTTTTCAATATATAAATATTTCTTATCTTGACTTTTTTTAAATTTTTATGTTTGTGATCTATATTTTCGAGAAAAAAAATTGCTGTGAATATTTTTAGTTGACGGAAAGCCATATAAAATAATAATTTTAGGTCATAAATATGCATATATAGCACCCATTATAGAAATGCGATAACCGCTTATTCAATTTGGGTTTTTTTGTCTAATTTTTGATGATATAAGATCGAAGTTGCGAAATTTTTTCAAACACAGTAGTCTATTTATCGGACTTCGGTAGATTACTTCTATAAATTTTAGTGATTTCTGCTGTTTGAGACAAAGTTGCTGATAGACTCCCTATTTAAAATATAAAAATCGACAACATATTTAATACGTACTTAAATTTTGAACTAAATCAAGTGGTTAGCGGTCGTCTTAAATTTTACTGAAGGTAACAACTGATTTCTATTCATATGTACATATGTATTAACTTTTAAAAGGGCAGATTTGCAACCCGAGCGCCAAACAAGTCTAGACCAAATTGAATAAAAAAATCAATATATATTTATACCTTTCATGAACATGAAATGGTATTATAACTTTGGTCCGATGTTTGTAAATATGAGAAGAAGAAGAGATAGACCCATCAATAAGTATACCGAAATGATCAGGATGACGAGATGAGTTGATTTAGCCATGTCCGTCTGTCCGTCTGTCCGTCTGTCTGTCTGTCTGTTTGAACGCAAACTAGTCCCTCAGTTTTTGAGATATTTGGCTGAAATTTGGTATGCGGCCACCATTTTCCAATATAGGAATCATTTGTCGGAACCAGTAAGATCGGACCAATATAACATATAGCTCCCATACAACCGATTATTCCGATAAACGGATTTTGGGCTATAACTCCTGTAATTAAACACGAAGGAACGTGAAATTTTATAAGTGTTGCTATTTTTATATGTGAAATATCAATGCTGAAAATCATAGAGATGGGATAAATATTTCACATAGCTCCCATACAATCGATTATTCCGATAAACGGATTTTGGGCTATAACTCCTGTAATTAAACACGTAGGAACGTGAAATTTTGGACGTATTGCTATTTTTATATGTGAAATATCGATGTTGAAAATCATCGAGATTGGATAAATATTTCACATAGCCCCCATACAATCGATTGTTCCGATAAACGGATTTTGGTAGATAACTCCTGTAATTATATAGGTAGGAACGTGAAATTTTGGAAGTATCGCTATTTTTATATGCGAAATATCGATGTTGAAAATCATTGAGATGGCGTAAAAATATCACATAGCTACCATACAATCGATTATTCCGATAAGCGGATTTTGGGCTATAAGTCCTGTAATTAAACACATAGGAACGCGAAATTTTGGAAGCATCGCTATTTTTATATGTAAAATATCGATGTTGAAAATCATTGAAATGGGATAAATATTACACATAGTCCCCATACAATCGATTGTTCCGATAAACGGATTTTGGTAGATAACTCCTGTAATTATATCGGTAGGAACGTGAAATTTCGTAAATGTTGCTATTTTAGAATGTGGAATGTCGATGTTAAAAATCAATGAGATTGGACCGTATGAGCTAAAGTTTCGGTATGAGCTAAAGTTAAATTCACACAGGCTGTACTGGGGATCAAACAGTGAAAATCGTGACGCTTATTCATGAAAGGTATTTAGCCTTCGGCACAGCCGAAGACAGCTTTCCTTACTTGTTTTTCTTTAAATCAAATAAAAAATCCATATAAAGTGTCTTAAATATTGCCAAGTTATGGTTAAAGAAAAAAGGTAGAAAATCCTCAAACTTTTTTTGACCTAACCAGAATTTGTAATTTACCCCCTCTAAAAAGATTTAAAAACACGCCATGTATAATAAATTTCTATAAATAGAACTCATATTTCTGCAAAATGAACCTTTCAATCTTTCACTCAACAAGCTCCTCCTTTTATTAGAGAAACTATTTTCATTCTCTCGCTCATTGCCCATACAGCTTGAATTGGTGATTTGACAATGAATTCGTAGATAAAGTAGTAGAGCAGTGGTTAGCGCATCGGATAACGAGCGAACTGTTGTTGGTTCGAGAACAGCTCCGGGCTACGATTTTTTTTCATTGAAAATAGTTTTTTTTCTTTTTAAAACATCGTTAGGTATAGTATTACTAATCTTGATTTTTTATAAGCTCATTAAATTTTCATAAGGCATATTTTTATATTTGTGATACTTTTTTCGGAAAAAAACTTACTGCGAATATTTTCATAAATATACATACGTACATTATAGAAATGAGATAATCGCTTATACAATTTGGGTTTTTTGGTAAGTTTTTCCAAAAATTAAATTTTTTTTAAACATACCCTCATATTCATAAAAAATAAAATTGGTTTATAAAGCTTTTTAAAATGACATTTTCATACAAATTTTGAATAAGAAGAGCTTACTAAACGAAGTGGTTAGAAGTCAACTAAAATATTACTAAAGACAACAACTCATTTCTATTCATCCAGATTTACAACCCTAACACCAAACAAATCTATACAAATGTTGACCACTTTTGAAAAAAATTAAAAAAAAAATCAATATAAAATGTCTTTTTAAATATTTCTAAGTTATGGTTAAAGAAAAAAGCTAGAAAATCCTCAAACTATTTTTGCAAAAGGCTACATTTTGCCCGGTTTCACCACTTTTGAGTAATTTTTTTTTTTTTAATCAATATACGTACAATTTTTTTCAAAAATCAAATCAAAAATCGATATGAAATGTCTTTTTAAATATTTTTTAAGTAATATATATTTTTTACGTTTTTGCAAAAGGCTAGATTTTGGCCGATTTTACCACTTTGAATACATTTTTTTTAAATCAAATCAAAAATCAATTTAAAATGTCTTCTAAATATTGCTAAGTTATGGATAAAGAAAAAAGCTAGAAAAACCTTTAACTGTTTTTGCAAAAGCCTAGATTTGCCCTAACCAGCATTTGTAATTTACCAACACTAAAAAGATGAAAAGAAGTCATGTATAATAAATTTCTATAAATAGAACTCATATTTCTACAAAATGAATTTCATTCTTTAACTCAATAAGCTCCTATTATTGGAGAAATTATTTTCACTCCCTCGCTCATTGAGTACTTGGGTCCATTATTTATATTAATAGTCTAACTTTGTTGTTGGTATATTGTTAATTTTTAAAATTCTGATTCTCATAAAGCCTAATTGCAGAATTTGATAACTGCTTTGTGCATAAGGCAATGGCGCGGCGGTGAGCGTATGTAATACGGTGTGCACCGGTGCAAGACCCGGTTGCGGAATATTCCTTTTTTTTCTTAAATTATGTTTTTTTTTATATTAAAAAACCTTTAATCTTAACTATTACAATTTACTTAATTTTCAACCTAATATTTTCTTGTTCTTCAGCTGCTCAAATCGATCGCATAAATTAGTGGCTATTTGTTAAGCACAATCTCATCATCCGATTATTCAAGTGCAACATAAAATCTCGAAATCCAAATATTTGCATGGCATTTGCCATAAATAATTTTGGAAAGGGCTGCTGTAATTTAATATTTTTATTATATAATAACAGCCGCCATTTTTTAAATTCTTTGATGGCCTCATTTTGCCTATAGATGAGTTTTTAATGTATATATTTAAGTTGGTCGAGGTTCGGCCACGGGCCTAAAGGCAGCTAATGACAAAAATTGATCAGATGTTTGAATAAGTTCAACTATTTTAAATTGGACGAATTTCGACCACGGGATATACTAGTCTATATTAATAGGCTAACAAATCTTACATATAAATATATGCCAAGCTTAAACCCATCCTAAATATGCATAAATATTTATGAAATGCATGTGGATTTGTTGGCATACCTCTAAGGCAGTGCACAATTATTTAATATATAACCAATACTGCTTCATTAACTGTAATAAGCGAATGAAAATTTCTCATGCCACTTGAATTGGTTATCTGACAATCAATTTGTAAATAAAGCGATAGCCCAGTGGGAAGCGTCAGGGGGTAGTGGTCGAGCGGTTGATGGTTCGAGGACAGTTACAGCTATCGTCCAAATTTTTTTCTTTTTTGCCATTGAAAATTGTTTTTATTTTTTATATATTTTTTTTGTTTACGGCCTTTGAATTATAACTTTAAAGATTTAAACGAGCTCTAGGCCAATATAATAAATTACAAGACAAAAATAACGAGATTGTAGACAAATTGTTTAAAAACAAAGTTATAGATCTAAAAGAGAAAAATAAACTAATTAGCAGAACGTCCTATGCGCCTGGATTATATGGTCTGCCCAATATTCATAAAGCAGAAATTCCATTAAGACCTATTTGTTCGTCTATTAACCCCTCGTACAATTTATGCAAGTATGTGGTTAATATACTTACGAACATAACTAAATCATCCAAATATAATGTAAAAGATTCAATCGAATTTAAAAACAAAATAAAAGATGCATACATAAATGATGACGAGAGCCTAGTGTCATTTGATGTCATCTCACTTTTTTTTTGTAGATCACGCCTTAGAAATTATAGCTGCCAAGTGGAACCAGATAAAGAACCACACCACACTTACGAAAGAACTTTTCTTAGAAGTGGTTCGTTTCTGTATTAAAGATTACAGATATTTCAAATAAAATAATAAAATTTATGAACAACGGTGCGGCATGCCCATGGGTTAACCAGCATCCCCCGTCATAGCAGATATTGTAATGGAAGAGTTACTGGGGCAATTTGAAGAAGACTGTCCTCATAGACCACGTCTGCTTACCAAATATGTCGATGACCTTTTCGCAGTTGTGAAAACTGATGCTGGAGAAGAACTGTTAAATATTTTAAATGGATATAACAGGAGTATTAAATTTACATTTGAGGTGGAGAAAGATGGAAAACTACCGTTTCTCGACACACTTGTTATAAAAAAGAACAATCAATTATCTTTTGATTGGTATAAAAAACTTACTGCGTCAGGTAGATTAATGAACTTTAACTCTAAACACGAAAAATCTACAATAGTTAATTCGGCCAAAAATTTTATCAACAGAGTTCTCTCTTCCAGCGATGAAGTTTACCATAAAGAAAATATTAAAATAATAACAAACATCTTAGAAGACAATGAATAAATTTATTTATATTTTATTTATTTTTTGAGAGAAGATTAATTCCTATATTATTTTTAATTTTGGGTTGAGGATATCAACCTGAGCGTTTACAAGCTGGTATATCTATTATATTAATAGGCTAACAAATTTTACATATAAATAATTGCCAAGCTTAAACCCATACTAAATATGCATACATATTTATGAAATGCATATGGATTTGTTGGCATAGCTCTAAGGCAGTGCACAATTATATAATATATAACCAATACTGCTTCATTTATCTGTAATAAGCGAATGAAAATTTCTCATGCCACTTGAATTGGTTATCTGACAATCAATTTGCAAATAAAGCGATAGCCCAGTGGGAAGCGTCAGGGGGTAGTGGTCGAGTGGTTGATGGTTCGAGTACAGTTACAGCTATCGGACAAAATAATTTAATTTTTTTTTTTTATATTTCTAATCTTGACTTTATAAAATTTTTATAAACAATATTTTTATGTTTGTGATCTCTATTTTCGAGAAAAAAATTTGGTGCGAATATTTTTAATTTACGGAAAGCCATGTGAAATAATAATTTTAGATGATAAATATACATACATACCACCCATTATAGAAATGCTATAACCGCTTATACAATTTCTTTTCTTTTTGGTAAATTTTTCAAAAAATTACCATTAATATAAGTCTGACTGCTCTAATTTTTGTAGATGTAAGCTGCAATTAACGAATTTTTTCCAAACATAGTAGTCTATTTATCGGACTTCGGTAGATTACTTCTATAAATTTTAGTGATTTCTACCGTTTGAGACAAAGTTGCTGATAGACTCCCTATTTAAAATATAAAAATCGACAACATATTTAATATGCACTTAAAAGTTGAACTAAACCAAGTGGTTAGCGGTCGCCTTAAATTTTACTGAAGGCAACAACTGATTTCTATTCACATGTACAAATGTATTAACTTTTAAAAGGGCTGATTTGCAACCCGAGCCACAAACAAGTCTAGACCAAATTGAATAGAAAAATCAATACATATTTTTTCTTTAAATCAAATAAAAAATCCATATAAAGTGTTTAAATATTGCTAAGTTATGGTTAAAGATAAAGGCTAGAAAATCCTCAAACTTTTTTTGACCTAACCAGAATTTGTAATTTACGAACACTAAAAAGATGAAAAAAGCCATATATAATAAATTTCTATAAATAGAACCCATATTTTTACATAATGAATTTTATTCTTTCTCCTCCTGTTATTAGAGAAATTATTTTCACTCCCTCGCTCATTGAGTACTTGGGTCCATTATCTATTATATTAATAGGCTAACAAATTTTACAAATAAATATTTGCCAAGCTTAAACCCGTACTAAATATGCATAAATATATATGAAATGCCAATTTGTACATAAAGCAATAGCCCAGTGGGAAGCGTCGGGGGTAGTGGTCGAGCGCTTAATGGTTCAAGTACAGCTATCGGCCAAATTTATTTTTATTTTTTGTCATTGAAAATTGTTTTTATTTTTTCAATATATAAATATTTCTTATCTTGACTTTTTTTAAATTTTTATGTTTGTGATCTATATTTTCGAGAAAAAAAATTGCTGTGAATATTTTTAGTTGACGGAAAGCCATATAAAATAATAATTTTAGGTCATAAATATGCATATATAGCACCCATTATAGAAATGCGATAACCGCTTATTCAATTTGGGTTTTTTTGTCTAATTTTTGATGATATAAGATCGAAGTTGCGAAATTTTTTCAAACACAGTAGTCTATTTATCGGACTTCGGTAGATTACTTCTATAAATTTTAGTGATTTCTGCCGTTTGAGACAAAGTTGCTGATAGACTCCCTATTTAAAATATAAAAATCGACAACATATTTAATACGTACTTAAATTTTGAACTAAATCAAGTGGTTAGCGGTCGTCTTAAATTTTACTGAAGGTAACAACTGATTTCTATTCATATGTACATATGTATTAACTTTTAAAAGGGCAGATTTGCAACCCGAGCCCCAAACAAGTCTAGACCAAATTGAATAAAAAAATCAATATATATTTTTTCTTTAAATCAAATAAAAAATCCATATAAAGTGTCTTAAATATTGCCAAGTTATGGTTAAAGAAAAAAGGTAGAAATCCTCAAACTTTTTTTGACCTAACCAGAATTTGTAATTTACCCCCTCTAAAAAGATTTAAAAACACGCCATGTATAATAAATTTCTATAAATAGAACTCATATTTCTGCAAAATGAACCTTTCAATCTTTCACTCAACAAGCTCCTCCTTTTATTAGAGAAACTATTTTCATTCTCTCGCTCATTGCCCATACAGCTTGAATTGGTGATTTGACAATGAATTCGTAGATAAAGTAGTAGAGCAGTGGTTAGCGCATCGGATAACGAGCGAACTGTTGTTGGTTCGAGAACAGCTCCGGGCTACGATTTTTTTTCATTGAAAATAGTTTTTTTTCTTTTTAAAACATCGTTAGGTATAGTATTACTAATCTTGATTTTTTATAAGCTCATTAAATTTTCATAAGGCATATTTTTATATTTGTGATACTTTTTTCGGAAAAAAACTTACTGCGAATATTTTCATAAATATACATACGTACATTATAGAAATGAGATAACCGCTTATACAATTTGGGTTTTTTGGTAAGTTTTTCCAAAAATTAAATTTTTTTTAAACATACCCTCATATTCATAAAAAATAAAATTGGTTTATAAAGCTTTTTAAAATGACATTTTCATACAAATTTTGAATAAGAAGAGCTTACTAAACGAAGTGGTTAGAAATCAACTAAAATATTACTAAAGACAACAACTCATTTCTATTCATCCAGATTTACAACCCGAACACCAAACAAATCTATACAAATGTTGACCACTTTTGAAAAAAATTAAAAAAAAAAATCAATATAAAATGTCTTTTTAAATATTTCTAAGTTATGGTTAAAGAAAAAAGCTAGAAAATCCTCAAACTATTTTTGCAAAAGGCTACATTTTGCCCGGTTTCACCACTTTTGAGCAATTTTTTTTTTTTTAATCAATATACGTACAATTTTTTTCAAAAATCAAATCAAAAATCGATATGAAATGTCTTTTTAAATATTTTTTAAGTAATATATATTTTTTACGTTTTTTCAAAAGGCTAGATTTTGGCCGATTTTACCACTTTGAATACATTTTTTTTAAATCAAATCAAAAATCAATTTAAAATGTCTTCTAAATATTGCTAATTTATGGATAAAGAAAAAAGCTAGAAAAACCTTTAACTGTTTTTGCAAAAGCCTAGATTTGCCCTAACCAGCATTTGTAATTTACCAACACTAAAAAGATGAAAAGAAGTCATGTATAATAAATTTCTATAAATAGAACTCATATTTCTACAAAATGAATTTCATTCTTTATCTCAATAAGCTCCTCCTATTATTGGAGAAATTATTTTCACTCCCTCGCTCATTGAGTACTTGGGTCCATTATTTATATTAATAGTCTAACTTTGTTGTTGGTATATTGTTAATTTTTAAAATTCTGATTCTCATAAAGCCTAATTGCAGAATTTGATAACTGCTTTGTGCATAAGGCAATGGCGCGGCGGTGAGCGTATGTAATACGGTGTGCACCGGTGCAAGACCCGGTTGCGGAATATTCCTTTTTTTTCTTAAATTATGTTTTTTTTATATTAAAAAACCTTTAATCTTAACTATTACAATTTACTTAATTTTCAACCTAATATTTTCTTGTTCTTCAGCTGCTCAAATCGATCGCATAAATTAGTGGCTATTTGTTAAGCACAATCTCATCATCCGATTATTCAAGTGCAACATAAAATCTCGAAATCCAAATATTTGCATGGCATTTGCCATAAATAATTTTGGAAAGGGCTGCTGTAATTTAATATTTTTATTATATAATAACAGCCGCCATTTTTTAAATTATTTGATGGCCTCATTTTGCCTATAGATGAGTTTTTAATGTACATATTTAAGTTGGTCGAGGTTCGGCCACGGGCCTAAAGGCAGCTAATGACAAAAATTGATCAGACGTTTGAATAAGTTCAACTATTTTAAATTGGACGAATTTCGACCACGGGATATAGTAGTCTATATTAATAGGCTAACAAATCTTACATATAAATATATGCCAAGCTTAAACCCATACTAAATATGCATACATATTTATGAAATGCATGTGGATTTGTTGGCATACCTTTAAGGCAGTGCACAATTATCTAATATATAACCAATACTGCTTCATTAACTGTAATAAGCGAATGAAAATTTCTCATGCCCCTTGAATTGGTTATCTGACAATCAATTTGTAAATAAAGCGATAGCCCAGTGGGAAGCGTCAGGGGGTAGTGGTCGAGCGGTTGATGGTTCGAGTACAGTTACAGCTATCGTCCAAATTTTTTTCTTTTTTGCCATTGAAAATTGTTTTTATTTTTTATATATTTTTTTTGTTTACGGCCTTTGAATTATAACTTTAAAGATTTAAACGAGCTCTAGGCCAATATAATAAATTACAAGACAAAAATAACGAGATTGTAGACAAATTGTTTAAAAACAAAGTTATAGATCTAAAAGAGAAAAATAAACTAATTAGCAGAACGTCCTATGCGCCTGGATTATATGGTCTGCCCAATATTCATAAAGCAAAAATTCCATTAAGACCTATTTGTTCGTCTATTAACTCCCCTCGTACAATTTATGCAAGTATGTGGTTAATATACTTACGAACATAACTAAATCATCCAAATATAATGTAAAAGACTCAATCGAATTTAAAAACAAAATAAAAGATGCATACATAAATGATGACGAGAGCATAGTGTCAAATGATGTCATCTCACTTTTTTTTTTGTAGATCACGCCTTAGAAATTATAGCTGCCAAGTGGAACCAGATAAATAACCACACCACACTTACGAAAGAACTTTTCTTAGAATGGTTCGTTTCTGTATTAAAGATTACAGATATTTTAAATTAAATAATAAAATTTATGAACAACGGTGCGGCATGCCCATGGGTTAACCAGCATCCCCCGTCATAGCAGATATTGTAATGGAAGAGTTACTGGGGCAATTTGAAGAAGACTGTCCTCATAGACCACGTCTGCTTACCAAATATGTCGATGACCTTTTCGCAGTTGTGAAAACTGATGCTGGAGAAGAACTGTTAAATATTTTAAATGGATATAACAGGAGTATTAAATTTACATTTGAGGTGGAGAAAGATGGAAAACTACCGTTTCTCGACACACTTGTTATAAAAAAGAACAATCAATTATCTTTTGATTGGTATAAAAAACTTACTGCGTCAGGTAGATTAATGAACTTTAACTCTAAACACGAAAAATCTACAATAGTTAATACGGCCAAAAATTTTATCAACAGAGTTCTCTCTTCCAGCGATGAAGTTTACCATAAAGAAAATATTAAAATAATAACAAACATCTTAGAAGACAATGAATAAATTTATTTATATTTTATTTATTTTTTGAGAGAAGATTAATTCCTTTATTATTTTTAATTTTGGGTTGAGGATATCAACCTGAGCGTTTACAAGCTGGTATATCTATTATATTAATAGGCTAACAAATTTTACATATAAATAATTGCCAAGCTTAAACCCATACTAAATATGCATACATATTTATGAAATGCATATGGATTTGTTGGCATAGCTCTAAGGCAGTGCACAATTATATAATATATAACCAATACTGCTTCATTTATCTGTAATAAGCGAATGAAAATTTCTCATGCCACTTGAATTGGTTATCTGACAATCAATTTGCAAATAAAGCGATAGCCCAGTGGGAAGCGTCAGGGGGTAGTGGTCGAGTGGTTGATGGTTCGAGTACAGTTACAGCTATCGGACAAAATAATTTAATTTTTTTTTTTTATATTTCTAATCTTGACTTTATAAAATTTTTATAAACAATATTTTTATGTTTGTGATCTCTATTTTCGAGAAAAAAATTTGGTGCGAATATTTTTAATTTACGGAAAGCCATGTGAAATAATAATTTTAGATGATAAATATACATACATACCACCCATTATAGAAATGCTATAACCGCTTATACAATTTCTTTTCTTTTTGGTAAATTTTTCAAAAAATTACCATTAATATAAGTCTGACTGCTCTAATTTTTGAAGATGTAAGCTGCAATTAACGAATTTTTTTCAAACATAGTATTCTATTTATCGGACTTCGGTAGATTACTTCTATAAATTTTAGTGATTTCTATCGTTTGAGACAAAGTTGCTGATAGACTCCCTATTTAAAATATAAAAATCGACAACATATTTAATATGCACTTAAAAGTTGAACTAAACCAAGTGGTTAGCGGTCGCCTTAAATTTTACTGAAGGCAACAACTGATTTCTATTCACATGTACAAATGTATTAACTTTTAAAAGGGCAGATTTGCAACCCGAGCCACAAACAAGTCTAGACCAAATTGAATAGAAAAATCAATACATATTTTTTCTTTAAATCAAATAAAAAATCCATATAAAGTGTTTAAATATTGCTAAGTTATGGTTAAAGATAAAGGCTAGAAAATCCTCAAACTTTTTTTGACCTAACCAGAATTTGTAATTTACGAACACTAAAAAGATGAAAAAAGCCATATATAATAAATTTCTATAAATAGAACCCATATTTTTACATAATGAATTTTATTCTTTCTCCTCCTGTTATTAGAGAAATTATTTTCACTCCCTCGCTCATTGAGTACTTGGGTCCATTATCTATTATATTAATAGGCTAACAAATTTTACAAATAAATATTTGCCAAGCTTAAACCCGTACTAAATATGCATAAATATATATGAAATGCCAATTTGTACATAAAGCAATAGCCCAGTGGGAAGCGTCGGGGGTAGTGGTCGAGCGCTTAATGGTTCAAGTACAGCTATCGGCCAAATTTATTTTTATTTTTTGTCATTGAAAATTGTTTTTATTTTTTCAATATATAAATATTTCTTATCTTGACTTTTTTTAAATTTTTATGTTTGTGATCTATATTTTCGAGAAAAAAAATTGCTGTGAATATTTTTAGTTGACGGAAAGCCATATAAAATAATAATTTTAGGTCATAAATATGCATATATAGCACCCATTATAGAAATGCGATAACCGCTTATTCAATTTGGGTTTTTTTGTCTAATTTTTGATGATATAAGATCGAAGTTGCGAAATTTTTTCAAACACAGTAGTCTATTTATCGGACTTCGGTAGATTACTTCTATAAATTTTAGTGATTTCTGCCGTTTGAGACAAAGTTGCTGATAGACTCCCTATTTAAAATATAAAAATCGACAACATATTTAATACGTACTTAAATTTTGAACTAAATCAAGTGGTTAGCGGTCGTCTTAAATTTTACTGAAGGTAACAACTGATTTCTATTCATATGTACATATGTATTAACTTTTAAAAGGGCAGATTTGCAACCCGAGCCCCAAACAAGTCTAGACCAAATTGAATAAAAAAATCAATATATATTTTTTCTTTAAATCAAATAAAAAATCCATATAAAGTGTCTTAAATATTGCCAAGTTATGGTTAAAGAAAAAAGGTAGAAATCCTCAAACTTTTTTTGACCTAACCAGAATTTGTAATTTACCCCCTCTAAAAAGATTTAAAAACACGCCATGTATAATAAATTTCTATAAATAGAACTCATATTTCTGCAAAATGAACCTTTCAATCTTTCACTCAACAAGCTCCTCCTTTTATTAGAGAAACTATTTTCATTCTCTCGCTCATTGCCCATACAGCTTGAATTGGTGATTTGACAATGAATTCGTAGATAAAGTAGTAGAGCAGTGGTTAGCGCATCGGATAACGAGCGAACTGTTGTTGGTTCGAGAACAGCTCCGGGCTACGATTTTTTTTCATTGAAAATAGTTTTTTTTCTTTTTAAAACATCGTTAGGTATAGTATTACTAATCTTGATTTTTTATAAGCTCATTAAATTTTCATAAGGCATATTTTTATATTTGTGATACTTTTTTCGGAAAAAAACTTACTGCGAATATTTTCATAAATATACATACGTACATTATAGAAATGAGATAACCGCTTATACAATTTGGGTTTTTTGGTAAGTTTTTCCAAAAATTAAATTTTTTTTAAACATACCCTCATATTCATAAAAAATAAAATTGGTTTATAAAGCTTTTTAAAATGACATTTTCATACAAATTTTGAATAAGAAGAGCTTACTAAACGAAGTGGTTAGAAATCAACTAAAATATTACTAAAGACAACAACTCATTTCTATTCATCCAGATTTACAACCCGAACACCAAACAAATCTATACAAATGTTGACCACTTTTGAAAAAAATTAAAAAAAAAAATCAATATAAAATGTCTTTTTAAATATTTCTAAGTTATGGTTAAAGAAAAAAGCTAGAAAATCCTCAAACTATTTTTGCAAAAGGCTACATTTTGCCCGGTTTCACCACTTTTGAGCAATTTTTTTTTTTTTAATCAATATACGTACAATTTTTTTCAAAAATCAAATCAAAAATCGATATGAAATGTCTTTTTAAATATTTTTTAAGTAATATATATTTTTTACGTTTTTGCAAAAGGCTAGATTTTGGCCGATTTTACCACTTTGAATACATTTTTTTTAAATCAAATCAAAAATCAATTTAAAATGTCTTCTAAATATTGCTAATTTATGGATAAAGAAAAAAGCTAGAAAAACCTTTAACTGTTTTTGCAAAAGCCTAGATTTGCCCTAACCAGCATTTGTAATTTACCAACACTAAAAAGATGAAAAGAAGTCATGTATAATAAATTTCTATAAATAGAACTCATATTTCTACAAAATGAATTTCATTCTTTATCTCAATAAGCTCCTCCTATTATTGGAGAAATTATTTTCACTCCCTCGCTCATTGAGTACTTGGGTCCATTATTTATATTAATAGTCTAACTTTGTTGTTGGTATATTGTTAATTTTTAAAATTCTGATTCTCATAAAGCCTAATTGCAGAATTTGATAACTGCTTTGTGCATAAGGCAATGGCGCGGCGGTGAGCGTATGTAATACGGTGTGCACCGGTGCAAGACCCGGTTGCGGAATATTCCTTTTTTTTCTTAAATTATGTTTTTTTTATATTAAAAAACCTTTAATCTTAACTATTACAATTTACTTAATTTTCAACCTAATATTTTCTTGTTCTTCAGCTGCTCAAATCGATCGCATAAATTAGTGGCTATTTGTTAAGCACAATCTCATCATCCGATTATTCAAGTGCAACATAAAATCTCGAAATCCAAATATTTGCATGGCATTTGCCATAAATAATTTTGGAAAGGGCTGCTGTAATTTAATATTTTTATTATATAATAACAGCCGCCATTTTTTAAATTATTTGATGGCCTCATTTTGCCTATAGATGAGTTTTTAATGTACATATTTAAGTTGGTCGAGGTTCGGCCACGGGCCTAAAGGCAGCTAATGACAAAAATTGATCAGACGTTTGAATAAGTTCAACTATTTTAAATTGGACGAATTTCGACCACGGGATATAGTAGTCTATATTAATAGGCTAACAAATCTTACATATAAATATATGCCAAGCTTAAACCCATACTAAATATGCATACATATTTATGAAATGCATGTGGATTTGTTGGCATACCTTTAAGGCAGTGCACAATTATCTAATATATAACCAATACTGCTTCATTAACTGTAATAAGCGAATGAAAATTTCTCATGCCCCTTGAATTGGTTATCTGACAATCAATTTGTAAATAAAGCGATAGCCCAGTGGGAAGCGTCAGGGGGTAGTGGTCGAGCGGTTGATGGTTCGAGTACAGTTACAGCTATCGTCCAAATTTTTTTCTTTTTTGCCATTGAAAATTGTTTTTATTTTTTATATATTTTTTTTGTTTACGGCCTTTGAATTATAACTTTAAAGATTTAAACGAGCTCTAGGCCAATATAATAAATTACAAGACAAAAATAACGAGATTGTAGACAAATTGTTTAAAAACAAAGTTATAGATCTAAAAGAGAAAAATAAACTAATTAGCAGAACGTCCTATGCGCCTGGATTATATGGTCTGCCCAATATTCATAAAGCAAAAATTCCATTAAGACCTATTTGTTCGTCTATTAACTCCCCTCGTACAATTTATGCAAGTATGTGGTTAATATACTTACGAACATAACTAAATCATCCAAATATAATGTAAAAGACTCAATCGAATTTAAAAACAAAATAAAAGATGCATACATAAATGATGACGAGAGCATAGTGTCAAATGATGTCATCTCACTTTTTTTTTTGTAGATCACGCCTTAGAAATTATAGCTGCCAAGTGGAACCAGATAAATAACCACACCACACTTACGAAAGAACTTTTCTTAGAATGGTTCGTTTCTGTATTAAAGATTACAGATATTTTAAATTAAATAATAAAATTTATGAACAACGGTGCGGCATGCCCATGGGTTAACCAGCATCCCCCGTCATAGCAGATATTGTAATGGAAGAGTTACTGGGGCAATTTGAAGAAGACTGTCCTCATAGACCACGTCTGCTTACCAAATATGTCGATGACCTTTTCGCAGTTGTGAAAACTGATGCTGGAGAAGAACTGTTAAATATTTTAAATGGATATAACAGGAGTATTAAATTTACATTTGAGGTGGAGAAAGATGGAAAACTACCGTTTCTCGACACACTTGTTATAAAAAAGAACAATCAATTATCTTTTGATTGGTATAAAAAACTTACTGCGTCAGGTAGATTAATGAACTTTAACTCTAAACACGAAAAATCTACAATAGTTAATACGGCCAAAAATTTTATCAACAGAGTTCTCTCTTCCAGCGATGAAGTTTACCATAAAGAAAATATTAAAATAATAACAAACATCTTAGAAGACAATGAATAAATTTATTTATATTTTATTTATTTTTTGAGAGAAGATTAATTCCTTTATTATTTTTAATTTTGGGTTGAGGATATCAACCTGAGCGTTTACAAGCTGGTATATCTATTATATTAATAGGCTAACAAATTTTACATATAAATAATTGCCAAGCTTAAACCCATACTAAATATGCATACATATTTATGAAATGCATATGGATTTGTTGGCATAGCTCTAAGGCAGTGCACAATTATATAATATATAACCAATACTGCTTCATTTATCTGTAATAAGCGAATGAAAATTTGTCATGCCACTTGAATTGGTTATCTGACAATCAATTTGCAAATAAAGCGATAGCCCAGTGGGAAGCGTCAGGGGGTAGTGGTCGAGTGGTTGATGGTTCGAGTACAGTTACAGCTATCGGACAAAATAATTTAATTTTTTTTTTTTATATTTCTAATCTTGACTTTATAAAATTTTTATAAACAATATTTTTATGTTTGTGATCTCTATTTTCGAGAAAAAAATTTGGTGCGAATATTTTTAATTTACGGAAAGCCATGTGAAATAATAATTTTAGATGATAAATATACATACATACCACCCATTATAGAAATGCTATAACCGCTTATACAATTTCTTTTCTTTTTGGTAAATTTTTCAAAAAATTACCATTAATATAAGTCTGACTGCTCTAATTTTTGAAGATGTAAGCTGCAATTAACGAATTTTTTTCAAACATAGTATTCTATTTATCGGACTTCGGTAGATTACTTCTATAAATTTTAGTGATTTCTATCGTTTGAGACAAAGTTGCTGATAGACTCCCTATTTAAAATATAAAAATCGACAACATATTTAATATGCACTTAAAAGTTGAACTAAACCAAGTGGTTAGCGGTCGCCTTAAATTTTACTGAAGGCAACAACTGATTTCTATTCACATGTACAAATGTATTAACTTTTAAAAGGGCAGATTTGCAACCCGAGCCACAAACAAGTCTAGACCAAATTGAATAGAAAAATCAATACATATTTTTTCTTTAAATCAAATAAAAAATCCATATAAAGTGTTTAAATATTGCTAAGTTATGGTTAAAGATAAAAGCTAGAAAATCCTCAAACTTTTTTTGACCTAACCAGAATTTGTAATTTACGAACACTAAAAAGATGAAAAAAGCCATATATAATAAATTTCTATAAATAGAACCCATATTTTTACATAATGAATTTTATTCTTTCTCCTCCTGTTATTAGAGAAATTATTTTCACTCCCTCGCTCATTGAGTACTTGGGTCCATTATCTATTATATTAATAGGCTAACAAATTTTACAAATAAATATTTGCCAAGCTTAAACCCGTACTAAATATGCATAAATATATATGAAATGCATATGGATTTGTTGGCATACCTCTACGGCAGTGCACAATTATCTAATATATAACCAATCCTGCTTCATTTATCTGTAATAAGCGAATGAAAATTTCTCATGCCACTTGAATTGGTTATCTGACAATCAATTTGTACATAAAGCAGTAGCCCAGTAGGAAGCGTCGGGGGTAGTGGTCGAGCGCTTAATGTTTCAAGTACAGCTATCGGCCAAATTAATTGTCATTGAAAATTGTTTTTATTTTTTCAATATATAAATATTTCTTATCTTGACTTTTTTTAAATTTTTATGTTTGTGATCTCTATTTTCGAGAAAAAAAATTGCTGTGAATATTTTTAGTTGACGGAAAGCCATATAAAATAATAATTTTAGATCATAAATATGCATATATAGCACCCATTATAGAAATGCGATAACCGCTTATTCAATTTGGGTTTCTTTGTCTAATTTTTGATGATATAAGATCGATGTTGCGAAATTTTTTCAAACGCAGTAGTCTATTTATCGGACTTCGGTAGATTACTTCTATAAATTTTAGTGATTTCTGCCGTTTGAGACAAAGTTGCTGATAGACTCCCTATTTAAAATATAACAATCGACAACATATTTAAAACGTACTTAAATTTTGAACTAAATCAAGTGGTTAGCGGTCGTCTTAAATTTTACTGAAGGCAACAACTGATTTCTTTTCATATGTACATATGTATTAACTTTTAAAAGGGCAGATTTGCAACCCGAGCCCCAAACAAGTCTAGACCAAATTGAATAAAAAAATCAATATATATTTTTTCTTTAAATCAAATAAAAAATCCATATAAAGTGTCTTAAATATTGGCAAGTTATGGTTAAAGAAAAAAGGTAGAAAATCCTCAAACTTTTTTTGACCTAACCAGAATTTGTAATTTACCCCCTCTAAAAAGATTTAAAAACACGCCATGTATAATAAATTTCTATAAATAGAACTCATATTTCTGCAAAATGAACCTTTCAATCTTTCACTCAACAAGCTCCTCCTTTTATTAGAGAAACTATTTTCATTCTCTCGCTCATTGCCCATACAGCTTGAATTGGTGATTTGACAATGAATTCGTAGATAAAGCAGTAGAGCAGTGGTTAGCGCATCGGATAACGAGCGAACTGTTGTTGGTTCGAGAACAGCTCCGGGCTACGATTTTTTTTCATTGAAAATAGTTTTTTTCTTTTTAAAACATCGTTAGGTATAGTATTTCTAATCTTGATTTTTTATAAGCTCATTAAATTTTCATAAGGCATATTTTTATATTTGTGATACTTTTTTCGGAAAAAAACTTACTGCGAATATTTTCATAAATATACATACATACATTATAGAAATGAGATAACCGCTTATACAATTTGGGTTTTTTGGTAAGTTTTTCCAAAAATTAAATTTTTTTTAAACATACCCTCATATTCATAAAAAATAAAATTGGTTTATAAAGCTTTTAAAATGACATTTTCATACAAATTTTGAATAAGAAGAGCTTACTAAACGAAGTGGTTAGAAGTCAACTAAAATGTTACTAAAGACAACAACTCATTTCTATTCATCCAGATTTACAACCCGAACACCAAACAAATCTATACAAATGTTGACCACTTTTGAAAAAAATTAAAAAAAAAATCAATATAAAATGTCTTTTTAAATATTTCTAAGTTATGGTTAAAGAAAAAAGCTAGAAAATCCTCAAACTATTTTTGCAAAAGGCTACATTTTGCCCGGTTTCACCACTTTTGAGTAATTTTTTTTTTTAAATCAAATACGTACAATTTTTTTCAAAAATCAAATCAAAAATCGATATGAAATGTCTTTTTAAATATTTTTTAAGTAATATATATTTTTTACGTTTTTGCAAAAGGCTAGATTTTGGCCGATTTTACCACTTTGAATACATTTTTTTTAAATCAAATCAAAAATCAATTTAAAATGTCTTCTAAATATTGCTAAGTTATGGATAAAGAAAAAAGCTAGAAAAACCTTTAACTGTTTTTGCAAAAGCCTAGATTTGCCCTAACCAACATTTGTAATTTACCAACACTAAAAAGATGAAAAGAAGTCATGTATAATAAATTTCTATAAATAGAACTCATATTTCTACAAAATGAATTTCATTCTTTAACTCAATAAGCTCCTCCTATTATTGGAGAAATTATTTTCACTCCCTCGCTCATTGAGTACTTGGGTCCATTATTTATATTAATAGGCTAACTTTGTTGTTGGTATATTGTTAATTTTTAAAATTCTGATTCTCATAAAGCCTAATTGCAGAATTTGATAACTGCTTTGTGCATAAGGCAATGGCGCGGCGGTGAGCGTATGTAATACGGTGTGCACCGGTGTAAGACCCGGTTGCGGAATATTCCTTTTTTTTCTTAAATTATGTTTTTTTTATATTAAAAAACCTTTAATCTTAACTATTACAATTTACTTAATTTTCAACCTAAAATTTTTTTGTTCTTCAGCTGCTCAAAACGATCGCATAGATTAGTGGCTATTTGTTAAGCACAATCTCATCATCCGATTATTCAAGTGCAACATAAAATCTCGAAATCCAAATATTTGCATGGCATTTGCCATAAATAATTTTGGAAAGGGCTGCTGTAATTTAATATTTTTATTATATAATAACAGCCGCCATTTTTCAAATTCTTTGATGGCCTCATTTTGCGTATAGATGAGTTTTTAATGTATATATTTAAGTTGGTCGAGGTTCGGCCACGGGCCTATAGGCAGCTAATGACAAAAATTGATCAGATGTTTGAATAAGTTCAACTATTTTAAATTGGTCGAATTTCGACCACGGGATATACTAGTATTTATTATTTTATACATTGTTGGTGTCTTTACCTATATTAGTTAGAATTTTTTATTTATATAATAATGTAAACTTAAATTATTATCTTTTATCAAATTATTTATTTAATTATGATTTATTATATTTTTCTTTAATTTTATCTTTTTTAGTTAAAATACCAATATTTTTAGTTCATTTATGATTACCAAACGCTCATGTGGAAGCTCCTGTTTCAGGTTCAATAATTTTAGCAGGTATTATATTAAAATTAGGTGGTTATGGGTTATTACGAGTTTTTTCATTTTTACAGATTAGAGGATTAAATTATAATTATATTTTAATTAGAATTAGATTAGTTGGAGGATTTTTAATTAGATTAATTTGTTTACGTCAAACTGATTTAAAATCTTTAATTGCTTATTCTTCTGTTTCTCATATAGGAATTGTATTGAGTGGGTTATAAACTTTAAATTATTGAGGATTATCTGGTTCATATACTTCAATAATTGCTCATGGTTTATGTTCTTCTGGTTTATTTTGTTTAGCAAATATTACTTATGAGCGATTAGGAAGTCGTAGATTATTAATTAATAAAGGTTTATTAAATTTTATACCTTCAATAACTTTATGATGATTTTTATTAAGAATTTGTAATATAGCTGCTCCTCCTTCTTTAAATTTGTTAGGTGAAATTTCTTTATTTAATAGAATTATTAGATGATCTTTTTTAAGAATAATTATATTATCATTATTATCTTTTTTTAGAGCTTCTTATACTTTATACATATATTCTTATAGTCAACATGGTAAAAATTTTTCAGGATTATACACTTTTAGAGTAGGAAAAATTCGTGAATATCTTCTTTTATTTTTGCATTGATTTCCGTTAAATATACTAATTTTAAAAAGAGATGTTTGTTTAATTTGATTTTAATATTAATTTAAATAGTTTAATAAAAATATTGATTTGTGGTGTCAATGATATGATTTAGATCATTTTAAATTATTAAAAATTTATCAATTTGTAATGTTGGATTTTTGTTATTAATTAATTTTAGATTAATTTTTTTTTAATAAGATTAAATTTTATATTGAAAGATTTAATTTATTTTTTAGAATGAGAGGTGGTTAGATTAAATTCTGTTAGAATTGTTATAACAATTTTGTTTGATTGAATAAGATTATTATTTATATCTTTTGTATTAATAATTTCTTCTTTTGTTATTTATTATAGAAAAGAATATATAATAGGAGATTTAAATATTAATCGTTTTATTATATCGGTTTTTATATTTGCTTTTTCAATAATATTATTGATTATTTCTCCAAATTTAATTAGAATTTTATTAGGATGAGATGGGTTAGGATTAGTTTCTTATTGTTTAGTAATTTATTTTCAAAATATTAAATCTTTTAATGCGGGAATATTAACTGTTTTATCAAATCGTGTGGGAGATGTAGCTTTTTTATTAGCAATTGCTTGAATATTAAATTATGGAAGATGAAGATATATTTTTTATTTAGAATTTATAAAAAATGATTTTGAAATAAATGTAATTATGATATTAATTATAATAGCTGCTATAACTAAAAGACCTCAAATTCCTTTTTCTTCTTGATTACCAGCAGCTATAGCTGCTCCAACTCCAGTATCTGCTTTAGTTCATTCTTCAACTCTTGTAACTGCTGGTATTTATTTATTAATTCGTTTTAATATTTTATTAATAAATTCTTGATTAAGTCAATTATTATTATTATTAGCTGGTTTAACAATATTTATAGCTGGATTAGGGGCTAATTTTGAATTTGATTTGAAAAAAATTATTGCATTATCTACTTTGAGACAATTTGGTTTAATAATAAGTATTTTATCAATAGGATTTTTCAAGTTGGCTTTTTTTCATTTATTAAGTCATGCTTTATTTAAAGCTTTATTATTTATATGTGCTGGAGCAATTATTCATAATATAAATAATTCTCAAGATATTCGGTTAATAGGAGGATTAAGAATTTTTATACCTTTTACTAGAAGATGTTTTAATATTGCAAATTTAGCTTTATGTGGAATACCTTTTTTACCTGGATTTTATTCTAAAGATATAATTTTAGAAGTTGTTTCAATAAGTTATATTAATATATTTTCTTATTTTTTATATTATTTTTCAACTGGTTTAACTGTATGTTATTCTTTTCGTTTAGTTTATTATTCAATGGTTGGTGAACTAAATAGTGGTTCATTAAATATATTAAATGATGAAGGTTGAATTGTATTGCGTGGTATAATAGGATTATTAATTATAAGAATTGTAGGAGGTAGAATTTTAAGATGATTAATATTTAGAACTCCTTATATAATTTGTTTATCTATTTATATAAAATTATTAACTATTTTTGTATGTATGGTTGGGGGAATAATAGGTTATTTAATTTCTAATGTATCTTTATTTTATTTTAATAAATCATTAAATAATTTTAAAATTATTAATTATTTTGGTTCTATATGATTTATACCTTATCTATATTTCTACTTATGGGGTTGTAAATTATCCTTTAATATTAGGTAATATTATTTATAAATCTTTTGATCAAGGTTGATCTGAATTTTTAGTAAGTCAAAATTTATATAATAATTTAATTAAATATTCTCAATTATTTTATTTATTTTGTAATAATAATTTAAAAATTTATTTAATATTATTTATTTTATGAATTATTATTTTAATTTTAATATTTTTTTTATTCAAATAGCTTAAATAAGAGTATAACATTGAAGATGTTGAGGTAATTAAATAATTTTTGAATATAGTGAATAAAAAATAGTAATTTATAAAAAAATTTTTAATTTTACAATGAAAATGTAATGTTTTATTAAACTATATAAATAGAAGTATAAATGGAATTTAACCATTAAAAGATAAAAGTTAGCAGCTTTTTCTTAAACATTTACTTCTTTAATTGGAGTATAATATTCTGAATTTTATCATTAACCATGATAAGCCTATTTTTGGCTTCAATTAATTATTAAATAAGGGTAAAAGTACCTAAAATTAGGTCGAAACTAAATGCAATTTATCGCTTCATATTTAAATTTAAGGTAAATTGATAAAAATCAATAATTTTTGAATGCAAATCAAATGTTATAAATTAACTATAACCCTATAAATTATAAACTATTTTTCAAGTTCAATTTTTAAAAAATTAAGTAATTATTTTGTTCAATTTAATATTCCTTGATTTCATTCATGATATAATCCGATGATTAAAATTAAAATAAATGTAATTGAAGTAATTGATCATATTATAATATTTGACAATTTAATAATTATAATTATAGGTAAAATAAGTGCAATTTCAACATCAAAAATTAAAAAAATAATTGTAATTAGAAAAAATCGTAATGAAAAAGGTAGTCGAGATGATGATTTAGGATCAAACCCACATTCAAATGGTGAAGATTTTTCTCGATCAGATAAACTTTTTTTTGATAAAATAGATGCCAATAATATAATTATTATTGTTTTAATTAAAATAATTAATATTATTATAAAAATTAAAAAAATTATCTAAACTACTAATTTAGTAGACTTTATGATTGGAAGTCAAATATACATTTATATTATTTAGATAATAATTATTAATTATCTTCCTCATCAATAAATTGAAATATATAAAAATAATCAAACAATATCAACAAAATGTCGATATCATGCAGCTGCTTCAAAACCAAAGTGATGATTTTTAGAAAAATGAAAGTTTAAGTGACGAATTAAACAAATTAATAAAAATGTTGTACCAATTAGTACATGAAGTCCATGAAATCCTGTAACTATAAACAAGTAAGGAAAGCTGTCTTCGGCTGTGCCGAAGGCTATTTACCTTTCATGAATAAGCATCACGATTTTCACTGTTCGATCCCCAGTACAGCCTGTTTCAATTTAACTATATTTACTATACACATTACACATCTTTGTTATAATTTAAAAAAACTTACAAAATAATAGGATCCGAGTTATCGGAACAATCGATTGTATGGAGGCTATATATTATACGTGTTCAATTGTACTGACTTACACTATACACATTACATATGTAAAAAGTACTAAAGGTGCAATATTTTACGTTCCTAACTTTTTAAATGCGGAAGTATTGGCCAAAAAACCTTATATCGGAACAACCGGATGTATGGGACTACATATATGTTATATTTACCCGATCTTCTTGATTTTACTCTACACACTACATAAATTGAAAGTACTCAAGTTGCAAAATTTTATGTTCCTAACTTTTTAATTGCAGAAGTTTTGGCGAAAAAACCTTATATCTGAACAACCGGTTGTATGGGGGCTTTATGTTACATTTGCCCGATCTTGTTGATTTTCACTATATACACTACATAAATAGAAAGTACTCGAGTTGCAAAATTTTACGTTCCTAACTTTTTAATTGCAGAAGTTTTGGTCAAAAAACCTTATATCTGAACAATCGGTTGTATGGGGGCTATATGTTACATTTGCCCGATCTTGTTGATTTTCACTATATACACTACATAAATAGAAAGTACTCGAGATGCAAAATTTTACGTTCCTAACTTTTTAATTGCAGAAGTTTTGGCCAAAAAACCTTATATCTGAACAATCGGTTGTATGGGGGCTATATGTTACATTTGCCCGATCTTGTTGATTTTCACTATATACACTACATAAATAGAAAGTACTCGAGTTGCAAAATTTTACGTTCCTAACTTTTTAATTGCAGAAGTTTTGGTCAAAAAACCTTATATCTGAACAATCGGTTGTATGGGGGCTATATGTTACATTTGCCCCATCTTTTTGATTTTCACTATATACACTACATAAATAGAAAGTACTCGAGATGCAAAATTTTACGTTCCTAACTTTTTAATTGCAGAAGTTTTGGCCAAAAAACCCCAAAACAATCGGTTGTATGGGGGCTATATGTTACATTTGCCCGATCTTGTTGTTTTTCACTATATACACTACATAAATAGAAAGTACTCGAGTTGCAAAATTTTACGTTCCTAACTTTTTAATTGCAGAAGTTTTGGTCAAAAAACCTTTTATCTGAACAATCGGTTGTATGGGGGCTATATGTTATTCTGGTCCGATCTTGCCAGTTCCGACAAATGATTCCTATATTACAAAATGGTGGCCACATACAAAATTTCAGCCAGATATCTCAAAAATTTAGGGACTAGTTTGCGTTCAAACAGACAGACGGACATGGCTAAATCAACTCAGCTTGTCATCCTGATCATTTTGGTATACTTATTGATGGGTCCATCTCTTCTTCTTCTCATACTTACAAACATCGGACCAAAGTTATAATACCATTTCATGTTCATGAAAGGTATAAGAATGTTGAGCCATAAATTGAATCAGCAATTGTAAATGGGGCTTCATTATATTCAAAGGCTTGAAGAATAGAAAAATAAATTCCTAAAAGAATTGTAAAAAATAATCCTTGAGTAGTTTGTGAATAATTATTTTCTAGTAATCTATGATGTGCTCATGTAATTGTTACTCCAGATGTTAGTAAGATAATTGTATTTAACAAAGGAATTTGGAAGGGGTTAAAAGGTGTAATTCCTATAGGGGGTCATGAAGTTCCTAATTCAATATTAGGAGCTAGTCTTCTATGAAAAAAAGCTAAAAAAATGAAATAAAAAATAATACTTCAGATAAAATAAATAAAATTATTCCTCATCGTAATCCTAGTGTTACAGGTATAGTGTGTAGTCCTCGAGAAACATCTCGTCATCATTGATAAACAGTTAAAATTGTAATAATATTTCCTAATAAAAATAATGAAATATCATATTGATGAAATCATTAACTAATCCTGAAACAGATGTTATTGCTCCAATGGCTCCAGTTAAAGGTCAAGGTCTAAAATCTACTAAATGAAAGGGATGATTTGAATGTATTGTCATAAAATAATAAATTTAATTTACTTCACTAGAATATAAAGTACTTAATACTGCAAATACATAGGATTGGATGATTGCAACAGCTGATTCAAGAATTAATAATAAAATTTGGCTAATTAATAAAAATATCAAAATTAAATTATTAATTGTGGGTCCTGTATTTCCTAATAAAGTTAATAATAAATGACCAGCAATTATATTTGCTGCTAGTCGAACTGCAAGAGTACCTGGTCGAATAATATTTCTAATTGTTTCAATACATACTATAAAAGGTATTAAAATATTTGGGGTACCTTGAGGTACTAAATGTGTAAATATATGTTGAGTATGATTAATTCAACCATAAATTATAAAACATACTCATAAAGGTAATGCTAATGATAAAGTTAAAATTAAATGACTTGTGCTTGTGAAAATATAAGGAAATAATCCTATAAAATTATTTAATAAAATTATTGAGAATAATGAAATGAAAATAAATGAAGAACCTAAATGGCTATTTGGTCCTAATAGATCTTTAAATTCTTTGTGAAGATTAATTAAAATGAAGTTTCATAAAATATGTCATCGAGAAGGTATAAGTCAATAAATTGATGGAATAACTAATAAACCTATAAATGTTCTTAATCAATTTAATGATAGATTTAGAATTCTTGAAGATGGATCAAATACGGAAAATAAGTTAGTTATCATTTTCAGTTTAATGATTTAATTATTATTTTATTTAAATTATTATATTTAGGTGTTTGGTTAATTATTGAATAGTAATTAATAATATTAAATAAAATTAATGTTAATGAAAAAATAATAAATAATATTAATCATCTAATAGGAGCTATTTGTGGAATTAAAAAATATTAATTTATATTAATCATTTTAGTTTGACATACTAATGTTATATAATTTAACTAATTTTTTTTTAGAAAAATGATCATTAGAAGTAAACGCTAATTTACTATTAAATGGTTTAAGAGACCAATACTTGCTTTCAGTCATCTAATGATGAATTTAATAGATTATTAATTCATTTAATAAAAATTTTTACAGGAATTCTTTCAATAACAATAGGTATAAAACTATGATTTGCTCCACAAATTTCAGAACATTGTCCATAAAATAATCCTGGTCGGTTTATAAAAAAATTGGTTTGGTTTAATCGACCTGGTGTTCCATCAATTTTTACTCCTAATGTAGGAATTGTTCATGAATTAATTACGTCTGCAGCAGTTACGTAACTAACTAAAATTGTAATTATTACTAAAATTATTAATGTATGATCATGAAAAAAAGTTAATTGTTCTATTAGGGGAGAATTTCTATCTTGAAGTCCAAAAGTAGCTCATGTTGTCATTTTATTTCTAATAAAAGTAAATATCTTTATATATGAAGCTTAAATCCATTGCACTAATCTGCCATATTAGAAATTATTTCTAATCTTGGCTTGCGTCATAATGACGCTTAACCGCCTAGGCGATTTTGGCCGTTTCGAATCAAAGCACGCCAGTCATTCCTTTTTAGCGATAACTGACGCCAATTGGAAACCCCAAGGGAGTACAAGTCATCCTCCACCTGTTGTTTCCATCTCAGTCGAGGCCTCCCCCTTCCTCTGCTGCCGAATTCGGGTGTCGATAGTAAAACTTTCTGTGCTGGAGCTTCTTTTTCCATTCGCATAACATGACCCAGCCAGCGGAGCCTTTGGGCTTTAATCCGCTGAACTATGGTCAGGTATGCGTAAAGCTCGTACAGCTCATCGTTGAATTTCCTTCGATACTCGCCGTTAGCATCACGGGAAGGACTATAAATCTTCCGGAGAACTTTTCTCTCAAATACTCCAAGGGCCATCTCACTTCTCTGGATACTGTCCATGATTCCGAGCCGTACATCAGGACTGGTATGATGAGAGACTTATAGAGCGTGATCTTTGTTCTTCGAGAGAGGACTTTACTTCTCAATTGCCTACTCAGTCCAAAGTAGCACTTGTTGGCAAGAGTGATTCTCCGTTGGATTTCTAGAAATTATTTAATAAAGGTAATTCAGAATAGCTATGTTCTGCTGGAGGAGTATTTTGTAATCATTCAATTGAAGATCTTAATTGTATAGGATATGTTACTATCCGTTTAGAAATTAAACTTTCTCAAATAATAAATAAAAAAATAAAATTCCTAATAATAAAATAGAAGATCCAATAGTTGAAGTAATATTTCATGTAGTATAATCATCTGGATAATCTGAATATCGTCGAGGTATTCCTGCTAATCCTAGAAAATGTTGAGGAAAAAATGTTAAGTTTACTCCAATAAATATAACAATAAATTGAGTTTTTAATCATTTTGGGTTTATAGTTAGTCCAGTAAATAAGGGATATCAATGAATAAATCCAGCTATAATTGCAAATACTGGTCCTATAGATAATACATAATGAAAATGTGCAACTACATAATACATATGTATCATGTAAGATAATATCAATTGAAGAATTAGCTAAAACTACTCCTGTTAATGCTCCAACAGTAAATAAAAATACAAATCCTAATGATCATAACAAGGCAGGTGAATATATTAATTGAGTTCCATGAAGGGTTGCTAATCATCTAACAATTTTTATACCTGTAGGTACTGCAATAATTATAGTTGCTGAAGTAAAATAAGCTCGCGTGTCTACATCTATTCCTACAGTAAATATATGATGTGCTCATACAATAAATAAATAAATAAACCAATAGCTATTATTGCATAAATTATTCCTAAAGAACCAAAGGTTTCTTTTTTTCCTGATTCTTGACTAATAATATGAGAAATTATTCCAAATCCAGGTAAAATTAAAATATAATAAAAAAAATCAAAATAGTTGTTGGTATAAAATAGGATCTCCACCACCTGCTGGATCAAAAAATGATGTATTTAAATTTCGATCTGTTAATAGTATTGTAATAGCTCCTGCTAATACTGGTAAAGATAATAAAAGTAAAAGAGCAGTTAAAACTACAGCTCAAACAAATAAAGGTATACGGTCAAAAGTGATTCCTGTTGATCGTATATTAATAACAGTTGTAATAAAATTTACTGGGAGGGTAAACTGTTCATCCTGTTCCAGCCCCATTTTCTTCTATACTACTGACTAATAATAAAGTAAGAGAAGGGGGCAATAATCAGAAGCTTATATTATTTATTCGGGGGAATGCTATATCTGGGGCTCCTAATATTAAAGGAACTAGTCAATTCCCAAATCCACCAATTATAATTGGTATAACTATAAAAAAAATTATTACAAATGCATGAGATGTAACAATAACATTATAAATTTGATCATTACCAATTAAAGCTCCAGGATGACCTAATTCAGCTCGAATTAAAATTCTTAATGAAGTTCCAATTATTCCTGCTCAAGCACCAAAAATAAAGTGTAATGTTCCAATATCTTTATGATTTGTTGAAAATAATCATTGTTGCGTACTATGATTAAATGGCTGAATTTAGGCGATAGACTGTAAATCTATTTATAAGAATAAATCTTTTTAATCAATCTATAGCTTTATAGTCAAATATGATATTAGACTGCAATTCTAAAGGAGTAAGTTAATTACTAAAGCTTAAAAGATTTTACTAATATTTATAGATTTGAAGGCTAATTGTTTTTTTTAACTAAAAGCCTTAAAGATAAAAAAATATTAGTAAAAATTATAATTAAACTAAATGTTGAGATAACTGAAAAAATAAATATGCATTTAGTTGAAATCTATATATATAAAAATGAAATGGTGTATAATTGTAACGCTAAAACTCGAAAACGGCTGAACCAAATGAAATACTTCCTTTGGGGGATTTGTTTGTTATTACCACGCGCAGGTCATGTCTTAAAATCAGAACAAAATATTAAGGGGGCGTGGCACCTCCCATACAAACTGAATTTTTCAAGTTGAATATCTTCAAAAGTGTTTAAGGTAGGAACATGAAAATTGGTACAGAGCTACAGGATAACAGCACCACTCTCACCTATAAAACCGGAGGTTATCCAATAAGGGGGCGTGGTACCTCCCATACAAACTAAATTTTTTAAGCAGAATATCTGTGAAAGGGTTCAAGGTAGGGACCTGAAAATTGGTATAGACCTATATGGTATCAAAAGCCTTCTTACACATAAAAGAAGGGGTAATCGGAAAAGGGGGCGTGGCACCTCCCATACAAACTTAATTTTTCAAGGTGAATATCTTCAAAAGTGTTTAAGGTAGGAACATGAAAATTGGTATAGAGCTATAGGATAACAACACCATTCTCACCCATAAAACTTGGGGTTATCGAAAAAGGGGGCGTGGTACCTTCCATACAATCTATATATATAAAAATGAAATGGTGTTCAGTCGTTACGCTAAAGCTCGAAAACGGCTGAACCAAATCATATACTTCCTTTAGGGGGTTTGTTTGTTATTACCACGCGCAGGTCATGTTATAAAATCAGAACAAAATATTACGGGGCGTGGCACCTCCCATACAAACATTTTTCTTCAAGGTGAATATCTCTAAATGGGTTTAAGGTAGGGACCTGGAAATCGGTACAGACCTATAGGATAACAACACCATTCTCACCCATAAAACTGGGGGTTAACCAAAAAGGGGGCGTGGCACCTCCCATACGAATGAAATACTTCATAGTCGATATCTCTGGAAGTATTCATGTTAGACCACTGAAATTTGTTAAGGGATTATATGAGATCGACCCCTACCATCTCCAAAAAAGCTGGGGATAACGAAAACGGGGGCGTGGCACCTCCCATACAAATGAAATATTTCATAGTCGATATCTCTGGAAGTATTCATGTTAGACCACTGAAATTTGGTAAGGGGTTATATGAGATCGTTCCCCACCACCTCCAAAAAAAAACTGGGGATAACGAAAAAGGGGGCGTGGCACATCTCAGACGAATGAAATACTTCATAGTCCATATCTCTGAAAGTACTTATGTTAGACCACTGAAACGTGGTTAGAGGTTAGATGAGGTCGATCCCTACCACCTCCAAAAAAACTAGGGTAACGAAAAAGAGGGCGTGGCACCTCCCATACGAATGATATACTTCATAGTCCATATCTCGGGAAGTGTTTAGGTTAGACCACTGAAATTTCTTGAGGAGTTAAATAAGATTAATCCCATCATCTCCAAAAAAACTGGAGATAAAGAAAAAGGGGTCGTGGCACCTCCCATACGAAGGAAACATTTCATAGCCCATATCTCTGCAAGTATTTATGTTAGACCACTGAAATTTGGTGAGGGTTTATATGTGATCGATCCCTAATACCTCCCAAAAAACTCGAGTTAACGATAAAGGGGGCGTGGCACCTCCCATACAATAAAATACTTCATAGTCCATATCTCTAGAAGTATTTAGGTTAGACCACTGAAATTTTGTGAGGAGTTATATAAGATCAATCCCGGACACCTCCAGAAAAAACTGGGGATAAGGAAAAAGGGGCCGTGGTTTCTCCTATATGAAGGAAACATTTCATAGCCCATATCTCTGCAAGTATTTTTGTTAGACCACTGAAATTTGGTGAGGGTTTATATGTGATCGATCCCTAATACCTCCCAAAAAACTCGAGTTAACGATAAAGGGGGCGTGGCACCTCCCATACGAAGTATTTAGGTTAGACCACTGAAATTTTGGCGTGGTTTCTCCTATATGAAGGAGATAGGGATATGGTTTAAATAGATATAGGGATCGGGTTAGAGAAACAGACAGGGAAATAAATTTGTGGCAGGACAACGTCTGCCGGGTCAGCTAGTATTATTTAAATATATATTAAAAAATCAGTTATTTTCAAAATAATTTAATATAAATGCAGAAAAACATAATCGTAAGTAAAAATATAAAGTAATTAATGTTGTTACTGTTATAATTAGTATTATAAAGTATTGATTATTTATGGTTAATGATTGAATAATGAATCATTTTGGTAAAAATCCAATAAATGGAGGTAACCCACCAAGAGATAATAAGTTTAATATTAAAATAAATTTTAAAATTTTTGAATTAAAAAAATTATTGAATAATTGATTTAAATAAAAAATTTCAAAATTATTAAATATAAAAATTAATCTAAAAGATAAGAATGAATAAAACCAGAAATATATAATTCATATTATTTCATTAGTTTTTATAGCAATTAATATTCAACCTAAATGATTAATGGATGAATAAGCTATTAATTTTCGAAAAAGAAATAATTACAGAAATAATAATAATTAAATTAATAAAATTTAATTCAATTAAATAAGAAATTAATATTATAGGACCAATTTTTTTCATGTTATTAAGATTAAACTATTATTTCATGTTAATCCTTCTATAACAATTGGAAATCAAAAATGAAATGGGGCAGCTCCTGTTTTTAATAGTAAAGAAGAAATTATAATTATTTTATTTAAAAATAAAATTATTTGTATTGTTATTATTAAGTTATTTAAAAATAATATAATAATAGCAAACAATAAAATTGCAGATGCAATAGCTTGACTTAAAAAATATTTTAAAGATGCTTCTGTAGATATTAAATTTTTATTATCTATTATTAGGGGGATAAAAGATAATAAATTAATTTCTAAACCTATTCAAGCTCTTAATCAAGAATTTGATGAAATTGTGATTATTGTTCTTATAATTAAAATTGAAAAAATATAATCTTTGCAGAATTATTAAAAATTAAAAAGAAAAGGATTTTACCTTTATAATTGGGGTATGAACCCAGTAGTTTTATTAGCTTATCTTTTTATGAAAGAAAAATGCAGAAAATAATAAAATATATAAATCGACTACATATGTGTCAGGCATGTCTAACAGAACCAAATATTCAAATATCTACGACAAAGAGAAATTTAATTTAGCCTTTACATATAATAATGCGTTGCGACAAATATTCAGTAATACCAAAAGTAGAATAGATAAATATGAGAAATCGGACTTGATATACAAAATTCTATGCAATGGTGACGGGTCCCACGTATCGAAATTAAAGACAAGGATTTCCGGACATAAAACGAATATCAAAAATCGTAACAACCCTAATGATGGCAAAACGGCGCTAACACAGCATTGCAGAGAAACTGGACACTCTCCCGATTTAGAAAATGTGGAAATTTTACAGCATGAGAGGAATTACAACAAACGCTACACACTTGAGATGCTACATATTATCAATACACCGAGCGACAAACGCATAAACTTCAAATCCGATACAATTGGTATTGCCTCGGCATTTAGGCAACTGATCAACAACAACAATAACATTAGATAAGAGAATCACACATTGTTTACCTAAGAACTCACCTGCAGGCTGCAGCTGATAACATTTGAGCGGCGCTCACTAGTCAATAGTAAACTTATAAGCAATCATTTTTGTTTATGATAACGGAATGGTTTTATTTACATTTTCTTGCTCTTTGCGTTTCATTATTCTTAAACTTATTTATATTTTTTTTGGTTACACTAGTCGACAAGTTGCAGTCCACTATGTAAGTTTTATACTTTTGCTAATGTGTATTTTTATGATTTCAATATTTATGTTTGTTCTTTTCATACCCAGTCCTGGGGGTGAATTCTGGTTCTATGAAATGATAAAATGAAAAGAATTTTCATACAAAATTTGTGAAAAGAAACTTCAAATTCATACAAATTTTTTTTCAC